>CAIGQQ010038854.1:4074105-4129225 GCA_903798035.1 Danio albolineatus | reverse complement strand
TATTTGCAGAAATTGGAGGGGTGTACTCACTTTTGTGACATACTGTATGTGGCTTGGTGCAGAGAGGTCTTTTTACTTTGTAAAAACTATCTGTTTCCTTTCCTCCAGATGACTTGACAATGAGCATGTTCCTCAGCTGCTGGCAGTCTTTAAAAACTTCTCTTTTAAGATTGTTGGGGTAACTTCAATTAAGACTAAGCAGTGGTGTCAACATCTAGAATTTGATCTCAATTTGATCTCAATTTTGTGTGTTTATGTGTAGGGCTGGGTATCGAGCTCGATACTTTATAAGCACCGACCGAATCGTCTCGATACTATCGAGTATCGAAAAAATCATTTTCGTTCGGTACCAAATTTCGATACCCAATAATCTTGTCAACGTCAGTGAGCTAGAAAACCTGCGGCATCCTAAACGTGCCCGGATCAAATGCTGGTGATGAGCCTGAATCAGCCTGCGGCGAGGCTGTCTTGAAAATCAATAGTTTACGGCAGTATTACGCCCACTCGCCCAGAGCTTGTCAAATGTGAGGCTGTAATGCGTACACTACACTTTAAAGCATGGCATACATTTAACGCAAACAATGTTTAGGTAATCAAAAGTATGGCTACATTATGCAAAGATTGGCGGCAACAGCGTGCGATGCAATATCAGTAAAAAAGTTATCGCGACCAAGACTGGCAACACGTCTAATATGATACTGTGGCCGTTTACGCAGAGAAAATTAAAAGAAGAGACATCAAACGCGGGATGAAAACTTTATGAACCGATATCTTTATTTTCCTCCTCGACACACACGCTTAAAGGGGAAACACACTCTTAAAGGGGAAACACACTCTTAAAGAGGAAACACACCCCGTCACTTTCAGCTCTCTTAAAGGGAAAAAACAATAATCACAACTCGTGAATGCTGTCACATGTATAAATGTATGCGCCACAATAAAACACCTTGCAGTACACGGAATTAATTTACGAGCAGAAAGTTGCTCCGTGTTTGACTGCAAGAAGATCACGCCAGCACAGTCATCATCATCCTCTCAGTATTTTCCTGACTCCAACAATGTGCCCAGCACAAGCGTCGTCCTCCGTGACTGATGAGGATAACTGTGCGATGGCTGGGGCTCCGAAATGTAAACAGACATACAATACTAAAATGCTTTAAGGTTAACAGTAAATGATGAAGTTTACATTAAAATCATCTTATTTAAATGTCCACCCTAATGTTGTTCCAAACCCATAAGATCTTTGTTTACCTTCAGAACACAAATAAAGATCATTTGGATTTAATCCAAGAGCTTTCTGATCCTCCCATAGATAAATCATTGAATAAAGTTATTTTTGTCTACTTTGCGCACAGAAGTATTCTTGCAGCTTCATTTAATTATGATTGAACCACTTATATCACATGGACTTATTTAGACTGTTTTTGGTTCCTTTCTGGGCATTGAAAAATGCATATCCAGTAAATCTATGGGAGGATCAGAAAGCTCTTGGATTAAATCCAAAATATCTTCATTTGTAGATAATTAATGATAGAATTAATTTTTTTGGGTGAACTAAACCTTTAAGCAGCAGTAAGCCTCACAAATACTTAAAATTGATTGACTTAAAACTGCTTGAACTTTATTAAAACTGTTTGCACTAATATATTGTGTTAACTACACTTTGTTCATTTTGTGCTTTTGCTCCTTTGTTTATCGGTCTTCAAAGATAAGCCTGCTGTGAAAAGTGTCACAAACATCCTGAAAAAAATTAAACCAAAGTTTCTCTGAGATTGTGTTATGTCATCTTGTTAAAAAATATTTCTTAAAATAAAAGTATCGAAAAAAGTATCGTTCGGAACCGGTATCGAATTCAGGGTATCGGTATCGAAAATTTTGGAACGATACCCAGCCCTATTTATGTGGTTGAGGACAAAATGTATAATTGTATTGTATAATGACATGTGTATGACCTAGTCGTACTCCATTAAGGTGGTTTACAAAGACATGCCTTGTGTCCTCTTAGTCCAAAATACCTAAAATACATACTTAAGTCTTTTGGTATTCAAAATGTGCTACAGGTTTACTGTAAGGTTAGGGGTAGGAGTAAGGTAACCCCACCCCGTTTTCTATACTTGTTTTCTACAAGTATATGTGCTTCTCTGTGTGTGAACGTTTTTGAGAAGGATCCTAAACAGTGTCTTTTGTTTATTTTATTTTACATCCATTTTTTGAAACAATAGTACAATGATAAGCATATGTACAGTTAATCAGTACCAAAGTCATTCCAAAAGTGAAACTAAAGGAATTTATAATGTTGAACACTGCAGATATCTCTTTGACAGCGCTGTTACCACACCCTTTATGTCATGACTCATAACTGTACATGTTTAAAGTAAAGCGAAAGCTCTTCAACGTACTACATCAGTGTGAACGAACTGAAAGAACTACTTTTCCTGTTTGTTCTGGCAAATGAGCATCATGTCAACAGTGGACAGAGAACTTGTTCTGGAGGCGCTGTCTGCCCTTCTAGAAACTCAAGTAAAACCTTCCAGTGGACTCAAAGGAAAGTCTGATCCATTTGTACTGAATACTTGGAACTTTTTGTCTGTAGCCTTGAGCAAGTACTTCAATGGGCTGTCGACAGTTTCAGACTCAGCTCCAGCAGCAGGATTCAACTCTGATGTACGTACAGAGATGTTTGTAGACATGGATGAATTCTTCGCACCAAGCTTTGATCACGATTTTACACATTTAAAAGACAAGTCAGTTTGCATGCGAGGCAATGAGCCGTACATACGTCCATGTGGATGGTACCGGATTGCTCTGAAAGTCCTGAACAAGTATCCTGATGGAAACTCTTGGCTGGGGACGGATGGATGGAGGAGTCACTCAGTGGCCGGCGAATGGCCCGTCTCTTATCACGGGACCACTGCTGAAGGTGCGAGAGGAATCGTCAAAACTCACTATAAAGCAGGCTCTGGAGATCGATACGGAAGAGGAATCTACTCAACATACGACATCGAACAGGCTTCTGGCTACAGCAGAGAGTTCACATCCAAGAAGACCGGGAAGAGATACCGAGTCATAATGCAGAACAGGATCAACCCAAAGATGAGGAAGGTGTGTGCCAGAAAGGACTATTGGCTGATTCCAGTTCCTGAAGGCACCTCTGCTCAGCAAGAGAAGGAGATTGTGGAAAAGTCCATTCGTCCCTATGGGATTCTGCTGAAAGAGGTGTGAGAGAAGAATCAGAGCTGCTTCCATCAGTACAATGATGTGTGTGATTGTTGATTTGTATTGGTGTATTCGCTGGAATGGTTAATGTGTTGATTCTAAGATGAAGATGTTGCTTTTCAAAAATGTATAAATTTTATTAAAAATCATTGTTGAATCTGAACTAGATAAACATAAATAAATACTCACTATCAACATGTCCAGCCTGATCTCATAATGTAAAAAAGCTGAGTTCCACACAATTGATTTCTGTTAAAACGGCATGAAGGAATAACAGTTCATACATTTAAGTGGATTGAACATTCATTTTCTTTTTGGCATAGTCCTTTTATTAATCAGGGGTCGCCACAGCGGAATGAATCGCCAATTAATCCAGCCTGTGTTTTATGCAGCGGATGCCCTTCAAATGACAAAACTATTTTAAACCTAGTTGCCTTACAACTGATTATTATTTTTACTCTTCTTTTTTTCTGGCTTAGTCTTTAAACATAAAAGCATTTTGTATTGTTTTTATGCATTTGAACTAACTGCTTATGATGAAACATGTATCCTGCATTTTAATAAGTGTTAATAAAAATGTACAAAGAGTCTCATCTCACTTTTTCTTTCTTTCTCTGGAATCAGTTACTTATTAAAGTTGTTTTTGTTTTTCACAATGAAGCAGTAGTTGCTTTCGTTTATAAAAATTACCCCATTTGCATTTGTTTTCTTGCGGACACCACACAAAGACACAATGTACAGTACATTTGCTGTCTGAGCTGAACTCAGATTATAGAAGTGGTTTACAAGAAACGCATGTAGCAGATGAAGTGAAACTGCGATCAGACAACTTCTTAACAGTTTTGCACACAGCAAGGTTGTTTTAGTAAACTTAAACTAAGCCTAAAACTATTGGTCAATTTTTTTATGAAAACAAACAAAAAAGTGTAATAAAGGAAATACCACCTGAAACACATACTGAAAACAAATAATAATTAGAAAAAAAAACTAAATAATCATTTTCAGAACTTTCAGAATAATTAGGGCCAGACAGAATCTGTGGATGTTTTTGGTATTTCTGCGGAGAATATGGTAAAAAAAATCTGTGGGTTTAATACGGAATGATTTTAGGAGTATCATAACTAATAATTTAATATATGAAATAAAAAACGCTACATTTTTAACTTTTATTTAATGCTTACAATGTAAATCCAATTAGATCCGCTTATTTGGTAAGCAAAGCAAGTCACTTGACAGAAAATATGACTTACAATATGACAATACAAACTGTATTGTAAATAAATCATATGAACATTTTAATATAACTATTATTAAATAACAATAAAAATAGAGAAATGAATTTATTAGACTGAAAACTGAATAAATATAGATTTACACACGTTTAAGACAAGTAAAAATTGGGCGGATTTCTGCACGCACAGATTCCGTGTGAGCCTATTCATAAGCACTAATTATGAGTTGGAAAAATAGACCTGCGGCTGTTTAGAGAAACACACATGCTTTTAATGACAAACACATAAGTCAAAAGTATGATAATATATAAACATTAATAAAAATTAATCAAAAACATTTATTAACATAAAACGAGTTCTAGATTTTCTGCTTTTGCTAAAAAATGTAAAGTAGCCATTTTCACTCCATATAATGTAAGATCTTTAATATGAAGATGTTTGTCTGAATTAATTTCTTTTATTTGTATTTGTTGCATTTGTATTGTTTCGGGTTTCGTGTCTGTTGAAATAATTATTCTCTTTTTTAATAAGATCGTAACTATACTGTGCATTTACTTCGTGGCCATACTAATCTATGTAAACACGAAAACAACATTAACATTACAGCAGACACTGTAAAAGCTCATTTCCAGACACTAGACATTACTGACAGGGTATTCGAGTGTCATCGTGTGTCAGAATGTTCTGGGACTGCTGTACATGAGTTATGATTATGGATTATAGATTGCGAAATTTAGCGGGGTTTTTTTTTAGCGTTTTTTTTTTTTAAAGCATGACGGTAAAAGACGAACGCGGTTATGAATCTATTAAAACATATGTTTGTTTGTCGTAAAAAATTGTAATAATGACAAAAAATACTAATTTGTGGATCTCCTTACTTCAGGGTTCAGCTATCCTGCCGCTGATGCAGGTGCATTCTGGGTAATTTTCTTACCCCTCCGTTTTAAGTGTGGTCCTGAAAAATCTTCGTTCGCAGGGGTGTATACCCCTTGCCCTTAGCCCTACCCCTTCAAGCTAAAGAGAATTGGGACACCCCTACCCCTTGACGTGAACGCGCAAAACGAGGGGTAGGGGTAAGGGGAAGGGCTAAGGGGGAGAATTGGGATTGGGCCTTAATCTCTTTGTGTTGGGACAACAAATTCAAACTGGATTTGTGACAGAGTCATACACCGCACCATATGCAGTGAAATGCTTACACAACCACTGGTGACCTTAGAATAATAACAAGAAGAATCTAAATTTTGGAGAAATATAAATGCAATTGAAAATAGTAAATAAAAGCAAATATAAAATATTTAAAGAGTTGGATAGAAAGAAGTATGAAAATGTGAAAGAACTATCTGTACAAACAGAAACATAGAAGCGTTTCTAACAAAGTGAGAGTGATAGAAAGAGGTGTATCCTCTGGGTGCTCCGGTTTCCCTCAAATGACATGCGCTATAGGTGAATTGAATAAACTAAATTGTCCATAATGTATGTGTGAGTGTGAATGCAAGAGTGTATGGGTGTTTCCCAGTGCTGGGTTGCAACTGGAAGGGCATCTGCAGTATAAAACATATATCCTGTATTTGTCAGGCCCACTCACCTATATGGTGTCCACTAGAACTTCACAATATATGCATAACATGAAGGAATCGTGTGGAAGCCAGCATTTTTACAGTGTAGAGAATACCCGGAAGTTTTGCCAGTTCGTCTAAATGTAGGACAGAGATAAACTTACAGAGATAAATTTGCAGGTGTTGCACAAGGGCACAAACAGAAAGTGAAATCAGCTTGTGTTTATGTACTCCTGAGTTAAATGAAAGCCATACTTAATTCTTCCCTCACCGACTCACCCTTGGGTTGTTCATGTCTTTGTTCAGATGAATAGAAAGCATGATATTTACACAGCTATTGCACTAAATGGGCGGCCAGATCTGTTTGGTTACTGACATTCTTCAAAATATCTTCCTTTGTGTTTAGCAGAAAAAAAACATTTATATCGAAACAACCAAAGGGTCAGTAAATTATGACTGAATTTTCATTTTTGGGTAAACTCAAAACAGGATTAGGAAACACCAAAACACATTTTTGGAGATGTTGCCAGTCATATATGTGTCCCACACTACTAAACACACTATTAGGACACATATATTTCACAAAAAAAGTGAAAATTTGTTGTTTTTGCGTTATTTCAATCAAATTCGTTTCTCCATTTTGAAATTTTTTGAAGCCATGTCATGCCGATGCGATCATTGTGTAAATTCCAACACGTAGACTGGATGTCTGTACTGGCGAGTTTCCATCATTAATTCAAGAGATAGGAGATAGACTTGGTTCGAACCAATCAGCGCGCTCTATTGTGAATGAGGTGCAACTTCATTAATATGCATGATGGCTTCGAAAACTGTTTTTACCTGTTACAGTGTTCAGACTGCAGAGAGATGCCACACTGCGTTGCCAACCGTAATTAAAACAAGTGGAAGAAGAGAAGAATTGTTTGGAGATATGAGTCGTCAGTGTTACGTTTATAAATGTGCTGCAACGAAGCACATTTTCCATTTCCCGCTATGAGAGAGCAGCTGGCGTGTGGACTCACGTGTGGAGTGCTCTGCTGGTGTTCCAGTTGGTGTTAATTGTCCTGTCTCTACAGATTTGGTAAGTGTGTGATCAGTGTTCTTTGTTTCTTCAGATGGCAAAGTTAGTTAGTATCGCCAGCAGTACATTTTTTTAAAGACTTACCTTAGTCAAAATGATGTAGTTACTAAGTTTACAGTACATTAATATCAATACAATATAATGGACTGAAAGATCCGCTGTCCGAATGTAAACATGTAAACACCTTAATCAAACCATTAAAGGATTTTCGCTGCATTTTGTGACACGATAGTCTATACACACATGACTTTCTGATACTATTCTCCACATACTGTCTATCTCCCCTGCATCTGTGTTTGTGTTGCCACTATGAAAACCAGCGCGCGCACATACTGAAACTCCCCTTTTCATGCAAACCCTTCCCTCTTTCAAAATGATGTTTATGAATATTATGGACTGAAAGATCCGCTGTCTGAACATGTAAACACCTTAATCAAACTAATAAAGGATTTTCGCCGCATTTTGTGACAGGATAGTCTATACCAGGGGTGCCCAAACTCATTCCTGGAGGGTCGGTGTCCTGGAGAGTTTAGTTCCAACCCTGATCAAACACACCTGAACCAGCTAATCAGGCTCCTATTAGATATACGAGAAAATTCCTGGCAGGTGTGTTGAAGCAAGTATGAGCTAAACTCAGCTGGACACCGGCCCTCCAGGACCAAGTTTGGACACCCCTGATCTATTCACACATGGCTTTCTGAGACTATTCTCTGCACCTACCGAGTGCATCTAAGGGCGTACCCACACTATGCTATCCGAACTGTGCCCAGGCCCGTTTCCCGAATCGTTTGAGAAGTGTAAGTGCTCTGAATCGGGCTCAGGCACGGTTCAGTTGGCTGGCCCTGGCCCGGTTGGAAGAGGTGTCCCTGAGCGCGATTCACTTGGGCTTTGGCGCGGTACGCTTGTAGTGTGAGTGCAAAGAGCGCTTGAGCCTGAAACTGAAGAGGAGACGTGACTTTTGGGGACTGTTTCATATGGATTTATTAATCATTCTTACTGTTTCATGAACACAAACTGTCGTAAATTATTAAAGACGCAAACACCTCACTGCACGACAACCACGCCTTCAGCAAACCTCATAATTCCTGCAGCTCGAGGACTTTGATTGTTCATGAGCGTCAAAAGTGGCTGATCTGTTCTGTGAAATATTTGACTGTGTGTCACTGCACATCAATTGACTAAAACCATATGATTATACAAAGAAATGTCCACTGTTCTGAGCGAGAGCGTTTCTCTTAAACTGAACAGCGCATCATCGATGACGTAAGCGTGCTCAGGCCTGAATGTAATGAAAGTGCAGGCAGACGGGGGAGATGGGAGGGGGGACAAGCGTGCTTCGGCCCGGTTCAAGGCAACTGTACATTGTGTAAGTACGCCCTAAGTTACCGAGAAATGCAGAGTTTTTTTTTTTTTTTTTTACTCCCATACGGCGTGCAGTATCAAATTCCATTAAAACTACACTCCTCCAGCAGTTCCTCTTCCAACTCTTCCATCCAGTATCTCGTTTGTCACAGGGGGCGTGCATGAAATGTTCCCGATTGAAAGTGAAATTGCCAAACTACAGTTAAAGTCGACAAATTAATAATTTGGCAAATTGATTCAATGACTAATGTCCATGTAAACGTAGTCACTTTCTCCCCTGCGTCTGTGTTGAAAATCAGCGCGGGCACATACTGAAACTCCCCTTTTCATGCAAACCCTTCCCTCTTTCACCACTCGACACTCACACCTAAACAGAGCTGGAGGGGGGGGGGGGGGGGGTTCATGGGGGGGTTTCATGCCCCTTTAACATAAAAAGGGCCAAAAAGGGAACCAATGAAAGAAGAACTGAAGTGACAATATGTATGATTAGAAATTCTGAAGGACTTTTCTGGGAAGTTGAATGAAGATTTGAGGATGTTTGTTGTGTGAAGAAGTAGATCAGTGTGGAGAATAATAACTCATAATAATCACAGAAATTGTATTATTATATGTTATACTATGATGGCACAGTGGGCAGCGCTATCGCCTCACAGCATGAAGGTCGCTGGTTCAAGCCCCGGCTGGGTAAATTGGCATTTCTGTGTGGAGTTCGCATGTTCTCCCTGTGTTCGCTAGGGTTTCCTCTGGGTGCTCCAGTTTCCCTCAAAAGACATGCGCTATAGGTGAATAGAATAAGCTAAATTGGCCATAGTGCATGTGTGGGTGTGAATGCAAGAGTGTATGGGTGTTTCCCAGTGCTGTGTTGCAGATGGAAGGACATTCGCTTTGTAAAACATATGCTGGATAAGTTGGTGGTTCATTCCGCTGTGGCAAACCTTGAATAATAGGGACTAAGCCGAAAAGAAAATGAATGAATGAATGAATATTATATTATTACTGTAATAAGCATATGTTATATTAGCTATTATGTTAAAGTTTGTGCAGAGTTGAAGTCTTTCTCCTTTTGTTTTAGATTTTTCAGCTTGAAAACAACTGATAGCTGCGTGGGAATGAGACCCGAAGAAACCTAAACACAGCTGTCATCTTATCTCCGACTCGGAGAGAGCTTATTTACAATGTGAAAATTAACATTGTTCATAGACTTTGGTTAATGCTATTATCTATTTTTGGGATTTAACAACATCACTACTGTTTGATTTGATTATTAGTTATTATTTATGATTATTTTTATTTTTATTAATAACATTTGTCTTATTGATATAGTCTTCTGAACGTTTGGTTTCAAGAAGGAGTACTTGTTTTGTGGGTAAGCGATAAGAGAATGTCTCCATTTCAAGGTTTTTTATGTCATGTCAATGTGGTAAGGTAGTAGTTTTCCATTGCTTTTTGTGGTATAATAACACCAGTTGGATTTTGGTCATATGAGGTCTGAGCGTTACAACATACGCAACTAGGATTATTCGAAAACTCCACAGCTTTGTTGGTTATTCAGATATCAATCACAACAGATGTTTTCTGAAAGGATCTGGCATCCAGAGCTTGATTTGATTGAACCTCCACAGACTGATCTAATAACAGGTGAGATACAGATTTTTATTAAACAGTTGATTCCATCAAACGCTGCGTGTGTAAATGAATCGTACCTTTTCTCTTTTCTTTTCATGCTTTTTGTTCTTTTTATCTTCAGTGATTCTGTTTAAATTAATTGTTCGCAATCTTTTTTTCTTCTAATTTTGTAATTTACAAATTGACTAGTTTAAAACCAGTTTGACGTGTGAGACACTGTCTAACAAGTATTTGAAGGGATAGTTCACAATTCTAAACCAGTATGATTTTTTTGTTCTGTTGAGCACAAAAGAAGATGTTTTGAAAAATGTTGGAAACCTGTAACCATTGACATCCATAGGAGGAAAAACAAATATTATAAAAGTCAATGGTACACCTAAAAATTAAAATGAATCACCATTTACTTACCCTCAAATGAGTTTCCTTTTTCTGTTGAACACAAAAGAAGATATTTTGAAAAATGTTGGAAACCTGTAACCATTAACATCCATAGTAGGAAAAACAAATATTATAAAAGTTAATGGTTCACCCAAAAATTTAAATGAATCACCATTTACTTACCCTCAAATGAGTTTTCTTTTTCTTTTGAACACAAAAGAAGAAATTTCGAATAATGTTGGAAACCTGTAACCACTGACATCCATAGTAGGAAAAACAAATACTATGGCAGTCGATGGTTCACCCAAAAATGAAAAATGAATCACTATTTACTTACCCTCAAATGAGTTTTCTTTTTCTGTTGAACACACAAAAAGATGTTTTTAAAAATGTTGGAAACCTGTAACCACTGACATCCATAGTAGGAACAACACATACCATGGAAGTCAATGGTTCATCCAAAATTTTTAAATGAATCACCAGTTACTTACCCTCAAATGAGTTTCCGTTTTCTGTTGAACACAAAAGAAGATGTTTTGAAAAATGTTGGAAACCTGTAACCATTAACATCCATAGTATTAAAAACAAATACCATGGAAGTCAATGGTTCATCCAAAAATGAAAAATTAATCACCAGTTTCTTACCCTCAAATGAGTTTTCTTATTCTGTTGAACACAAAAGAAGATATTTTGAAAAATGTTGGAAACCTGTAACCACTGACATCCATAGTAGGAACAACAAATACCATGGAAGTCAATGGTTCATCCAAAAATTTTAAATGAATCACCAGTTACTTACCCTCAAATGAGTTTCCTTTTTTTGTTGAACACAAAAGAAGATGTTTTAAAAAAATGTTGGAAACCTGTAACCATTAACATCCATAGTAGTAAAAACATACTATGGTAGTTGATGGTTCACCCAAAAATGAAAAATGAATCACTATTTACTTACCCTCAAATGAGTTTTCATTTTCTGTTGAACACAAAAGAAGATATTTTAAAAAATGTTGGAAACCTGTGACCACTGATATCCATAGTAGGAACAACAAAAACTAGAAGTTATTAGTTTACCCAAAAATAAAAAATGAATCACCAGTTACTTAACCTCAAACGAGTTTCCCTTTTCTGTTGAACACAAAAGAAGATATTTATAAAAATGTTGGAAACCTGTAACCACTGACATCCATAGTAGGAACAACAAATACTATGAAAGTCAATAGTTCACCCCAAAATGAAAAATTAATCACCATTTACTTACCCTCAAATGAGTTTCCTTTTGCTGTTAAACACAAAAGAAGAAATTTTGAAGATTGTTGGAAAAGCTGTAACCACTGACATCCATAGTAGGAAAAACAAATACTATAGTAGTCGATGGTTCACCCGGAAATTAAAAACTAATCACCAGTTACTTACCCTCAAAAGAGTTTCTTTTTCTGTTGAACACAAAAGAAGATATTTTGAAAAATGTTGGAAACCTGTAACCACTGACATCTATAGTAGGACAAATACTATGAAAGTCAAAAGTTCATCCAAAAATAAAAAATGAATTACCATTTTCTTACCCTCAAATGAGTTTCCTTTTTCTGTTGAACACAAAAGATGTTTTGAAAAATGTTGGAAACCTGTGACCACTGACATCCATAGTAGGAAAAACAAAAGCTAGAAGTTATTGGTTCACCCAAAAATAAAAAAATGAATCACCAGTTACTTACCCTCAAACGAGTTTCCTTTTTCTGTTGAATACAAAAGAAGATATTTATAAAAATGTTGTAAACCTATAACCACTGACATCCATAGTAGGAACAACAAATACTATGGTAGTTGATGGTTCACCTAAAAATGAAAAATAAATCACTATTTAATTACCCTCAAATGAGTTTTCTTTTTCTGTTGAACACACAAAAAGATGTTTTTAAAAATGTTGGAAACCTGTAACCATTAACATCCATAGTAGGAAAAAAATACTATGAAAGTCAAAGGTTCATCCAAAAATGAAAAATGAATTACCATTTTCTTACCCTCAAATGAGTTTCCTATTTCTGTTGAACACAAAGGAAGATATTTTGAAAAATGTTGGAAACCTGTAACCACTGACATCCATAGTAGTAAAAACAAATACTATAGTAGTCGATGGTTCACACAAAAATTAAAAACTAATCACCAGTTACTTAGCCTCAAGTAAGTTTCCTTTTTCTGTTGAACACAAAAGAAGATGTTTTAAAAAATGTTGGAAACCTGAAACCATCAACATCCATAGTAGTAAAAACAAATACTATGAAAGTTAATAGTTCACACAAAAATGAAAAATGAATCACCAGTTACTTACCCTCAAATGAGTTTTCATTTTCTGTTGAACACAAAAGAAGATATTTTGAAAAATGTTGGAAACCTGTAAACACTGACATCCATAGTAGGAACAACAAATACTATGGAAGTCAATGGTTCACACAAAAATGAAAAATGAATCACCATTTACTTACCCTCAAACAAGTTTACTTTTTCTGTTGAACACAAAAGAAGATATTTTGAAAAATGTTGGAAACCTGTAACCACTGACATCCATAGTAGGAACAACAAATACTATGAAAGTCAATGGTTCACCCAAAAATGAAAAATGAATTACCATTGACTTAACCTTAAATGAGTTTACTTTTGCTGTTGAACACAAAAGAAGATATTTTGAAAAATGTTGGAATCCGGTAACCATTGATTTCCATAGTATTTGTTTTTCTTACTATGGATGTCAGTGGTTACAGGTTTCCAACATTTTTCAGTATGATCTCAAAATAAAAACTCAAACTGGTTTGTAACAAGTAAAGGGTGAGTGAACTGTATAGACAGTGTCAATTTAACACTAAAGACTCTGCTGTGCCATTATGCACATTAACCTGCATCATGTATCTTTCTCAAGGGCAAAAACAAACAAACAAAAAAAACATGTAGATTGTAATTTTTCAATCCATGACGTTTAATAACTTTGCAGAACTTATGATTTCATACAATACTGAAACGATAACCTTCTGTTTGTTTATAACAGGGTCCTTATTTATAGCAGAGGAAGAGCACTTCATCAGTGAACGAGCAGGAAAACTAGTCGAGGTCAATCAGCGTCATGTCTACAGTGGACACAGACGTTGTTCTGGAGGCGCTGTCTGCCCTTCTAGACACTCAGGTGAATCCTTTCAGTGGACCAAAATCAAAGAAGAAACACGTTGAGCTGAATATTTCCAATTTTTTATCAGTTGTCTTTGGCAAGAATTATAAGGAGCTGTCAACAGTTTCAGACTCAGCGCCAGCAGCAGGATTCAACTCTGATGTACGTACAGAGATGTTTGTAGACATGGATGAATTCTTCGCCCCAGACTTTGATTGCGATTTCACAGATTTAAGAGACAAGTCAGTTTGCATGCGAGGCAATGAGCCGTACATACGGCCATGTGGATGGTACCGGATCGCTCTGAAAGTCCTGAACAAGTATCCTGATGGAAACTCTTGGCTGGGGACGGATGGATGGAGGAGTCACTCAGTGGCCGGCGAGTGGCCTGTTTCTTATCACGGAACCACTGCTGAAGGTGCGAGAGGAATCGTCAAAACTCACTATAAAGCAGGTTCTAGAGTTCTGTACGGAAGAGGAATCTACTCAACATACGACATCGATCAGGCTTCTGGCTACAGCAGAGAGTTCACGTCCAAGAAGACCGGGAAGAGATACAGAGTCATAATGCAGAACAGGATCAACCCAAAGATGAGGAAGGTGTGTGCCAGAAAGGACTATTGGCTGATTCCAGTTCCCGAAGGCACCTCAGCTGAAAAGGAGAAGAAGATTGTGGAAAAGTCCATTCGTCCCTATGGGATTCTGCTGAAAGAGGTGTCAGATGAATCAGATGAATCGTATGAATCGTATGAATCAGATGAATCGTATGAATCGTATGAATCAGATGAATCAGATGAATCATAACCAGAGTCATGATGTTTGGACTGCTGATTTCTGTAAACACATCATTGATATATTCTCCTTTTTGTCCAGCTTTCTAAGCTTAAATTAAAATAGAAGGCTATATATGGCCAAGTCAGTAAATAATTGACGATGGCCCATTGAGTTCTTGGAAAATAGTGCATTATTTATTGTGAATTATTTTCCAGTAATTCAATGACTCATCAACAATGGTTCAGTTGTTGTATTTCAAGATATTTCATCGTTTGTTTAGTTTAGATTTTTGACTGTTGTAGGCTGTATAATCATTCAGAACTGTAATGTTCTATAACCTTCAATGCGATGCTGCTTTGGCACAATCTACATTGTAAAAGCGCTATACAAATAAAGGTGAATTGAATTGAGGTTAAAACCTGTCAGGATCTAGCTGTGTTATTATCTGAAAATAAATGTGTATCAGCCAATCAGATTTGAGCATTCAAAAGCCCAGTAGTTTAAATGTAGTTAATTAACCAAGAGTTAATAAAGGTTTTAACAGCGTAATGTAATTTTTACATTTTGAATTTTAAATATTGAAAATTGCTAATAAGTGTCTTTTTTATCTTGTGTTATAATTGTTTAATGTTCCTGCAGGTATTACGATACAATGCATGCGTTAACGTTTGCTGATGGCTTCAATTTAATGTAGCATTAAAAAAAGAAGTGTAGACGAATTACCAGTCTATGTCACACATGACGTCACACAGGTCCCCGGTTGCAAAAAAAAAAAAAAAAAAAGACTTGTGGTTGTATATTTTCATTCACGAATAAAAAAAAAAAAAATTTAAAAAAAAATTAAAAAAAGACCAGTTAGCAAACATGTCGTGTTGTGCGGTAGGATGCTAAATTCGAAAAAACAGGAAAGTTTTCTTTAACCGTACACCACACTGCTTTAATGCCAACCGCAAACGTCTTTGGCTAAAAGGGAGCTGAATGGAGTGACGGCCTAATCTAATTGCTCGACTCTTCAGTTCTCATTTCATATCAGGTAAATTCACGCTATGCTGAATCATATACATCACTCGTTTTTGATTTCAGCAATGATTTCAGCAAAAACAGTTAAATATGGTTAATTGAACTGCAGACACTAAATGCTAATAACGAAACGTAAAAATGAAAGTTGACATACCCTGCCTTACAGGTGCAGTTCGCTTTCAGAATGCAGTTGTTTTGCTTGTTGATGATTACCTTGTATTGCCTTGTATAGCTCCGTCTTCTTTCATTGTCTTTGGCTAGGCAGAACCTCAGTTTTAGCACTACATAGTTTTGAATCTGGTAATCATGGAGCATTATTTCCTGCACATGACCACACAGAACAAAACTGTAGGCATCCAAAGACTTAGGCCTTAAACTTCTCTATGGTAAAATCACTTGGAATTTTAAGGAAATAGTTGGATGTTCTGGTTGGATGCTTGGCCATGTCGTCTTATCCAATATCCATTGGGAGGGTGCTGCTATCGCAAATGGACCTGTCAGACGAACGCCGCTCACTTTAACGTTAATTTTGCCGAATAACTGTGCGTATCACTGGGTGACAAGCTGTTATAATACGCTGAAAACATTATGTAAATAATATGTAATCAATATAACTCATTTCTAACACAACAACAAACTCTCTACCGCATAAATTGTGATTCTCTCGCTGTACTGTAAATGCTAGCTCTCCCGTTTTTTTCTGCAACCTCCCTGCACGCGCATCCTGAATGTTTACAAACATGGTAATTCGTCTGTAAGACGCGCATTCACGAGCACTGTGCAGTCCGGCCTGCCCTCGGATTCCCGCGCGCTTTCTCAACAGAAGAAACTCTTAAATTAAGTCAATATTTTTGTTTTAAGTGCCTACAAACGTATTCTCGTAGCTTGATAATATTCCTCTGATAATAAACACTCATGGCATGTCGTCTGTTTTGTCTATGGAGGATGAAGGATTTCAAGATTTTTTTTTTTGTGTTCCCATGACGAACGAAGGTCGCAGGGGGTTTGGACCGACATGAGGGTGAGTAGTCTTTGATAACACAATATTCAATTAACTAGGCCTAACACCTTAATCCTCTTAATTACGTCTACATTTATTAATTTCACAGACGCTTATATCCACAGCCACCGCAAAACAAAGCAACAAAAGAACAGACTTACGTAAATAATAATACCTAAACAGAATACAAATTATATAAGTATTTTGGCATATATAGAAACACCTAGTCGTTTAAGTAAGAATACGGGTTGTTTAAAAAATAAATGAAAATAAATACGACAAATCCAACTTTTTAGTACTATTGAGAGAGGGAGGAAATATAACATAGTGTGTTAGTGCAGACAAAAATAGCTACATTTTTTCTGTCATTGCTGTTTTCTAGCTACCTGTATCACTGCTGGTCATTTGGCAATACTCAAGTGAGAAAACCTCATGAAAAGAAATAATATCTTTTCCCAGAAACCACGTTTGTCGTCCCAAGGCCAAAGATCGATGATTTTGCTCATTTTGAAAAAGAAACGATTTATTATCAGGCTATATTCAGGCTAAATGGCTACATATAGAGGCTTTACAGAATGCTTTACTTTTATGATGACAAAAAAAAGATATTTATTGTGAAATATCTAAATAAGTGAAATGTAATGAAGTCCTTTATGGTATAACGTTGTTTAAATGTATCTTTATTATCGACGAATTTCCAGCAATCATAGTATAAAAATAGCAATAAGAGTAATTAAAGAGCAAAATCACGCATCATAAATGGGCTACTGGAACATCATTAAACACAACCCTTTCACATTCCCCTGAATAATTAATCTCATTATTCAAATACAAAGGAAATATATATTAAAACATTTGTTGCTCGTTTTAGGATTTCAGTTATATAAATCATTAATTCAATACAATAATCTGATCTTTTTTGCTTTGAAACAAATCTGCATATCCACCTACTCACTCTCACTTTAGCATCTTGTATCTAAAATATCATCAGAAGGGGTAACATTTTTGGCGCACCATTTTTAAAGTCCTCTTTGCCATATTGTAGTTCTGTATTTCAGACTAACTGAGAAAGTCTACATATCTATTTTATAGGCCATTAGCAAACTCGCTCTACCTCAAAACAAAAACAGAAATGTAAAATCAATATTTACATAATCCAATTGTCAGACCTATCCTTAAAAACACAAAAATGGCATGACAATGATTTTGAGTTATTTTATTTGTCCATGTTTAGTAAAACCTCATCAATACTAGGCTAAAGCGGAAAAAAAATTGTTAACTCTTCATTCAACCAACAAACATGAGTTCAGCTGTGAGTAAAAAAAAAAAAAAAAAACATTGAAAAATTTATTCAATATGTACTGCTCTTCATCTCTTCAGCACTCGGCGAGGGTCCCGTCCGTTGGTGATGGAGACGGGGGGTTTTGTGCCCTGTCCTGCTCCTGAAGAAGCACCGGCACTGTTCCAATGGCTGCGGTTCAGATGACGGCCACCTGTACCAAAAGAGGCCTCTCTGGAGCCAGCAGAAAAGGAATACACAGCCTGGCCATTCACTGTGAGAGAAAGAGAGGAGGGCCATATTACAGTGAATTCTGAACAAGAGACACCTATTCAGACAGAGAGAGTGTTCTGAGAGAGGTTTGTTTGGTTTAATGTGCAATTTTCACTGCTGCACTTCATAATCTTTCCAGAAGTAAATGCAACAAATCAAAACTTTCTCTAATAATATAAATTATCCTTATGTATAGTACTAATAAAAAGATTTTTATAATTGATCATTACTAAGAAAATTCCATATACACTACCGGTCAAAAGGTTTTGGGGTCAGTAGGATTTTTAGATGTTTTAAAATTAGCTTTTGCTCACCAAGGCTGCATTTATTTAATCAAAAATACAGTACAAATTGTAAAATTTTATTGCACTATTAAATAACTGTTCAAACATAGTTTATCATTTATTTAATAAATTTTTCAAGTGATTTTAAAGATGAATTTTTAGCTTCATTACTCCAATTTTCAGTCACATGATCCTTCAGAAATCACCCTATTATTATTTTTATTATTATTGGTAATACTAATAAAAGCAATAATGACTGGAGTAATCATTTCATTTGAAACTACACACAATAAGAAAGCAGTTATTCATCATTTTAATAAATATTTAACAATTTAACTTTTTTTTTTTTTTTTTTACATTTAATAAATGCCGCCTTGATGAACAAAATAATTTATAAAAACCTGACCCCAAACTTTTGACCTTTAGTGTATTGTTCGGTATTTTTACTTTAAAATGGCTTATTGTTTGTTTACATTTTTTTCTTCCTTCCTGTGGAAAACAGTAAACAAATGATTATTTATGATGATCATTTTTAATTATCATTTTAATAATAATAATAATAATAATAATAATAATATTAAAAATTATCTTTCCAAAAGTAAATGCAACCAATCAAAACATTCTATAAAATATAAATTGTGCTTATGTATTGTACTTCTAAAATATTTTCATAATTGATCATAACTAACATTTCTATATATTTCGGTATCTTTACACCAAAAATGGCATTTTGTTTCTTTACATAATTACTTTTTTGACTTCCTGTGGAAAACGGCAAACAAACTAATTAATAATAATGATCATTTTTAATTAGGTCATACTAATGTTTTTTTCTTCATGCCTCATGTAAAATAATCAAATATTGCAAGGACTAGAATGTTAAAAACCTGTATCTTTCCACTACAGGGCATGGGAGTGCCCAGATGAGTAGAAATCATCTGAAAATACTTTACGTTCTTTACATCAACAAGGAACCAATGGTAGATAAGGCAGTATTTTAAGTCTTTTGTCTTATTTTAAATTATTTCAAGCTATCCACTTAATCACACTGATAATACAAGTAAAATCACAACACACGATTTGGCATAAAAATGGCCTTTGTCAAACAATAAGCTTCAGAAATGTAAACCTGTAGGCCCAGCAGGTGTCCCAGGATTCACCAGAGAAGTATTGGTGCTGTAAGACTCTGTTTTAACCTGTTAGGAGATAAAACACACACTCATTTTGTGTTAATCTCACTGTTGGTGCAATTTGAGCAGTATTTTTGCACTCACGTGGGTGTTGTTTATTTGGTTTATTTTAGCGAGCACCTCTGGGTTGGGCTCACTGAAGTTTGGAATCTCTGAGAAAATCATGCAGAACCTTTCACAAACGCAAGAAGGAATGATTACAGCTGTTATTTTCCCCTGCATTAAAAAAGTCAGCTGAGAAGACCTACTCTCCGATCTTCTGGAGGTCTCCTGTTCTCCCAATATACAGCGTAAGACAGCCTTTGAAGAGAGATGCATATCTGAAAAACATATATATACAGGATTATTTTCTTGTGTTATATATTTACTTTTACCAAATTTGAGCCTTATAATAACGATCAAAATCATGCATTTAAATTAATTATGGTGTCGTTTTCCCCTATATTAATGTTATTATTAATATTATTTTTTAATTTTATTATTTATACTCTTTTAATTTCCACAAGCCACATTATTTTACAGTCTATGGACAAATCTGAGTAAATGGCGCCATCCAGTGGACAAATCATACAAGCATATAGTAGTACAGTAGCAGTAGTAGTAAATATTAATTAAAAAAACCCTAATCATTAAGGTCATTTGTCTAACAGTACACTAAATAGTTATAGACAGAAATTAAGGTGAATTAAACATTTCAACACATACATTTCTTGCTATGCTGTTTGAATTAACATCTTCAAAGAAATAAAAATTAAAGAATGGATAGAGAATTAACTTTTTAATATTAAAAAAAGCACTTTTCAAACAATTTCACAAAATATTAATTCACACAAACAAAATACTCACATAAAATTTACAAATTAACAAATTTTCCACACTTACACCCCACTTCATTTAAAAAGTATATTATCAGTTTGATTATTATATGGAAATTCAAAAGCAACTAGTTTGCTAATTTAGAAAGAAAGAAAGAAAGAAAGAAAGAAAGAAAGAAAGAAAGAAAGAAACGTGGATTTTACTGTAAGAACTGGTAGCGTTAATCTTGTTATTATCCTCATCATCAGTACTGAACTGTATACTTACCCTCGAGTGAGTCGAATGATGTCTCCGGTTTGAATCAGGCTGCCCACCTCGTCCCACACTGATATGGTGATACTTCCGGTCCTGTCAGCTACCTTACAGGAACGCACTTCGTGTCCATCCTTTGTTTTAGACACGCGACCTGACACATTTTGTTACATTGGAACAGAAACACACAAGCAAACACACGAAAAATATAATACGCGATTGGGCACAGCAGCAGTTCGTTTCGAAGAACCGGTTCAGTAAAAGATTCAGAATAATTGTGATCAGAGTCAGAATCAGTTTTATCGCCAAGTGTGCTTCACACACAAGGAATTTGCCTTGGCTACAGCTTTGGCTATGATGTACAGTATTCTGTGTGTAAAAACGCGGGTTTATTCTATCAAATACGTAACATTCTGGAAAGTAATACATGCATAAAAATAAAAGTGAAGGGACTTTGATTCACATACTTGAAAGATTTGTTCTGAACAGGCTGTGAATCAACCGATTCCTAAAACAAATCCAACTCGATTGATCCATTCACAAGTTACAAGGCTAAATCAGCAAACTAAATCAGTTTTAATTCATCAGCACGGAAATAAGGTTCGTATATTGTATACAGTTCTTATCTTATGTGTGTCGACTTAAATGCTGATTTTAAACTGTATGTGAACACATGGTCTTTTATTAGAAGTGGGTCGTAGTCACGTGGAAAACAGCAAACGTTTCCCAACAAACTTACCAGTTTCCAGGACGATGAAAACCAAATTAATGTTTTTCAGTCCAGCTTTAAGGTCTTTAATCAAACACGCGTTGTCGTTTGACGTATTTGCCATGATAAAGCTTAACACCAAGACATTCCTGTTCAAGTTCGATCACACGCACTGCCTGTCATTATATAGACTGATTGTGCCTGGCATTTCTATAATTGATTACAGCGCCACTTTTGCTTTATTCATGCAAAAATTCCACGTTAAGTGACGTTCCTGCACCGCAGGATGTTTTGATTGTTTTTTAACCGAGTTAGACCTCTGTCGTCGTACAAAAAGTACCCTAGTACTCCGTAACATCAGATTATTCATGAATGTGGGACTTCAGATGTATTTTTCAAGTGTGCTTGTGGGCAAATCAAAATTGAACATCGTCACGAACAGGATTCGAACCTGTGCGGGGAAACCCCATTGGATTTCGAGTCCAACGCCTTAACCTCTCGGCCACCGTGACTGGTTACTCACAACGTTTAAAAAACGTTCTATCTACCTGTACATATCGGAAATGGGATGTGTTGAGTGTTTAAACCACGACAGTTGTTTGTTTGGATTATTTTCAAGTAAAAATTTTAAATCTTGATGTGTTTAACCGCATTTAGAAAGCCTCATAATATCGCTTCATTTAAAACAAAGACTGATAAACGTGCACAACTAGGAAAGTGGAAGCGCGATGTTCGGTAGCATTAACCAAACAAAATAACCAGAGAGTTATTTTTTTTAGCTTTCAAGATATTTATATTTATAGATAGTTATATTTTATTGATGTTTTAATTGATTCAATATGACGCCAGATGGCGCCAGAACCCAAATAATTACCCAAACAGTGTTTACATTAGACAGACCTTCGCAAAAAATAGTTGATAAGAATAAATTATAACGTATATTGCAGCTGGCATTGATTGAATGTATGCAGTTGAGAATTACACCCTTACCACGACATTTCAGGTTTGTCATCATGGTTTGTGCAGTGCTGGCCAACGTTGGGTTACATACAAATTGTAGACTGGTTCCAACGTTAGAGTCAGTTACGTAATTAGATTGCTCATTTAGGTAATACGTTGTATTATAATTTTGGTTCACTTTAAGATTTATAATTTGATTATAAATCATTTGAAAGGAGGATTTAGGGTTGTTAAAATGAAGAGGAAGACACATGGGCCTTCAGTTTCTTACCATTAACGTAGTGAAAGTGTATAAACATTACACAATCAAGGGTTCTCCTAACTGTGGTTAAAGGTGACTTTGAGACAGTGTTTTTATGAAAATATAATTATTTAATCAAATCATTCCAAAATCTCATACATAAATTTTTATTATTTTGGGATATTGTTAGGGATTTTTTGTGTGACCTAGAAATATGTAACATATGCAGTGCTTGCTAACGTTAGGTTACCTACAAATTGTAGACTGGTTCCAAATTAACGTTAGAGTCAGTTACGTAATTAGATTACTCATTTAGGTAATACATTGTAGTTTGTTATACTTTTGGTTCACGTCAAGATTTATAATTTGATTATAAATCATTTGAAAGGAGGATTTAGGGTTGTTAAAATGAAGAGGAAGACACATGGGCCTTCACTTTCTTACCATTAACGTAGTGAAGTGTATAAACATTACACAATCAAGGGTTCTCCTAACTGTGGTTAAAGGTGACTTTGAGGTGTTTTTATGAAAATATAATTATTAATCAAATCATTCAAAACCTAATACATAAATTTGAAATATTTTAGGATATTGTTAGGGAATGTTTGCGTGACCTAGAAATATGTAACATAAAAAAGTGAACATGCAAATACATTGTTAAATAATTAAAATATTAAGTAATATCACAATTAAATTATCATGTTAAAGTGTTTGTCTTACAAAATGTATTGGGAATCTTACATCACATGTACAAACATTAAAAAACACGATAAAGGCTATGAAATTGACAAATTGAAGAACATTTTTATCAACATATTTATTCTTATTTATAAATAGTTTTTAAGTTTTATTACATAATCTTAAGTGCAGTAAACTAATAATTGGCAAAATGCTTATTTTCACTTAACTCCATTTATGTTTATTTCACTTCTGACAGCATTAAAGCTTATATCTCAAAAGTTTTTGACCTTAAAATCAAAATCAAACATATAGGTTAGACAGTCCCTGACACCTTACAGTTATTTTATGTCTCATGAAGATGGATTATACTAAAAGAAAAATGAGGCAAACTACTTTGAAGAGGATACAAACAATTCCAAAGAACAAGACAGACACGAAAATGCATAGTTCAATGTTTTTATTTATTTGCATTTTAAGAACAGAACAGAGCGTGCTTCAATAACAACTTGGTAAACAGGTGTCGCAGAGACGTTATGAGGTCTCTGCCGTAACTCAGCCTTTTCTTTGGCATGTATTTGTAAAATATGATATAACCAAGACAAAATATAGCTCTCTTATATATTATGAAGTCTTAAAGGATATGCAAACATAGATTAGTGATTACAAGCGTCAGCGAAAATTAGTTAAAAGGTGTTATATTTTTAAAGACTCAAAAGTATTAAAACCTCATCCCTCTGAGAGAAACATCCACCCAAAAGCAAAGATACACACTTTTCTGTTTTTGTTCAGCATGTGACTGAAATAAAATGCTCTAATTACTTGCGGAAGGCAACTATATTCGTAAAACAAACACAAACATTGGTTTCCATTTGCATATATGTAAAACAGTTTTTGTATATTATAATAAGGACCAAACTTTTAGAAAAACTATACACTTTTTACTCGTATAGTAATAATTCAGAATTGATTTGTCAGTGCTGTTCCTATTTATTTATTTAAGCTTTATCTGCTAACAGCACCATTTATTTCTGTGTTTGCATTATAGTGATACATATATTTGCATTTATTTATAAAAAGCTGTTAGTCGATTCTCACATTTTGAAACTTCAGCTAAAAAACCCAAACCAACTTTCACTTTTCTTAATCTTTCAGATCTCCACACCTCTCTGGCTTATTTGCATCCAACCGGGCTGATCGTCTCCTTCATCACTTTCAGAAATATGCCTGTAATTCTGACTGGCCTCACAGTGTCTGTTTCTCAGCCAGCACCATGCCGACATGAGCTTGAGAAACGGTCTCTGAAAAAGAGGCGTATATCAAGAGGCGTATATCAAATGCAGGAATGCTTTCTGAGTAAAGTCCGAGACATAAGCGGAGCTCAGGGAAGACCAGGATCCCCCATGTAAGCTGCATTCCAGATTCAAAGCAAAGCGTGTGTGAGCACGGTGTGGGCTCAGGACACATTAAAAGGTAAATCTAAATGTTCATTAGTCACTACGAAGCAGAAATTACATTTAGGACAGCTCACTTCCCAACTAGCTTTCTCACATCTTTTGGTCTCTATATTTACGGGTTCACAGTATACATAGAGTGACTTGATCAAAACCAAATTGAGTACACATTTCTGATGAACGCACAGACGTAGAACATGGCAGTATATTTCGTGCTGTTAAATCTCAAAAAACCTGGACTGATATTAGAAATTATCTAGGTTGCATGAAAGTCAATATCAGTTTCAGCTGTGCACAGGCTGTTCCTGAAGAAATGATTTGTGGGATGAAAAGCAGACTGCTCAAAACACGTCCATTGGATAGATGGAGTGCACTTGATTTTTTTTTTTTTGGCTGCAAGTTGTTTGTTTTCCCTTGCCAACTTTCTCAGCTGACAGGTAGACACCGGTGGAGGAAAACTGAAGCGGGCTTCTGCATAATGCTCATAACAGACTCTTGAATAAGACTCCTTTCACATCCACTTTTGCTAAAAGACTATAGGGAACATATCATGTCATGTAGTTCATTAATTTTGCCTTCGAGAAGATTGTATTGTGAGTTTGTTTTCTATGTGGACAGGGTGTAGATGTCTGGGTTTTTGGCAGGGATGGCTGGCACTGATAAGGGAGAGAGTGTTTTCTCAGCTTTGGAGGGTATCCCGGGGCTGGAATTTGAGGGTCAGGACTTTAGGATGCTTGTCCTACAGCAACACCCTCTGCTTGGCCTGCAGCTTCTGCAAGAGAGCTGTCTTCAATCTGCACTTTTCCCTCTTCATCCTCCTCCTCTTCTCCTTGTAAAGCATTGTGGCTGACTTCTATCTTGGAGGTGTCCTGGGGCAGGGTTGCAGAAAGAGCGTATTCCTCACTTACGTCTTCTGTGATTGACAGCTCAACCTCTGCTGTGCCGTTCAGGATGCCAGGCACCACTTCTTTTTCCATTGCCTCCACAGCTGCTTTTACTTCCTCCTGTCCTGGAGCAAGCTGAGAGTGGACCTCTTTAAAGGACAGGTCTTCAGTTGGGCTTTCAATCGGTGCCAGTTCGATGGAGGCGATGGCGCTCTCTGCTTGAGCTGAAGTTTCGCCCTCTACTTCAGCATCTCCACTGCGGTTCTTCTTGATGCTGAAGGTGAGAGGAGAAACCTTGAAGGAGGAGTTCTTGGCACTTGGGTTCTTCTGGTGGTTCGGTGTCAGGCTCTTCTTGATTTTCTCACGCTGCTCCGGGGACACGATCTTGGTGCTGATCTTGTTCATCTTCTTCTCTATGTTCTGCCTGGAGAACGCTTTCTTCAGGCTGTCCACTTTCTTCAGGCTGGAACGCTTGATCTTCTCAGCCCGAGACTTTTCGATTCTGGTTTCACTTTCGAGATTCAGAGCCGCCAAAAAATCCTCGTCATCCTCTTCTAGTGCCTGCTCGTCATCCGAGGAGAGGGCGATGGTCTGGAGGCCTTCCTCATGAGAACGATTGGCATCGATGACTGGGGTCTCTTCCTCAACTTCAGGTAACGGTGTTGGTTCCTTCACAAACACACTTGAGGGGATTTCATTTTCCTCCTGTGCAATTATAAAAACAAAACAAAACAAAAATCGAATGAATTATTCAGTTTACATCCAGCATTGTTTTCACACCACATATGAATTCTCTCAGCATGCAGTTCTGCCAAGCTTGGTGTTTTGAATTATTGCACAAGCCAAATTATTTTAATAGACAACGCTTTCCCAACTTCTAATACCTCAGTCTGTTGTTGCCTACAAGATTTGTATTTGGTTGTCTAGACAACTGAGGTGAAGGAATGCTGATGATGCAAAAGGAAATCATGTGTTTGTGGAAGATATGTTCAATAGTTTCTACATAACATCATCTTCTACTAATGCATTTCAGAAGAAATTAAAGGGATAGTTCACCCAAAAAATGAAAATGTACTCTCCCTCAAGTGGTTCCAAACCTTTTATGAGTTTCTTTCTTATGTTGAACACCAAATTGATATATTGAAGAAATCTTCCATAGTAGGAAAAACAGATTTTTTTCTGGAAGTCAATAGGTAGAAGTTTCCAACATTCTTCAAAATATTTTTGTTTGCATTCAGCAGTAAAATAAGTCAAACAGCAATTGAGCAAGTAGAGTATGTGTAAATCATGACCGAATTAAGTTTTGGGTTAACTGTCCCTTAAAGAATATCTAAATGCTTTTTAGAACAGGGTGAACGCTTTACCATGATGTCCATAGCTTTGTATACCTAAAAGTGGCACTGCTAGAAAATCTAAGCCCTAGGTACAAATTTTTACTATGGTGCCTTCCAATTTTTGGCTTCTCTGTGGACCACCAAAGCTCTGAGCCCTATTCACAAGGTCTGTGTTCCCGAGTTCCCACTCACTTATGATGTCCATGCATTCTGAGTACTTTAACTTAATATAAAACAAGATCACTGTCTCTTGTACTATAGATCTTCTCTTAAAGCAACAGTTCACCCAAAAGTGCAAATTGTTTTATATTATAAAATATATGATGCAAGTCAATGTTTTTTAAAGAAGAAAGAAACTCAGACCAGTAAATCATAACAGTTTTTTTGGGAGGGTGATTGGTGGCAATATTAAAATCACTACAAAATGATTTAATGAAGAACACCTTCATTAAAATACAGCGGTCTCCAACGCTTCTCATGTAGGGCCAATGTCTCATTAAATTTAGAATCTTTGCAGAGTCCTTTACAAATAGATTTAAGACATCTGGATAGGCTTTTTACATTTAATAGAAGCTGGCAAATAAGCTTTCTTCACCTTACTGTGACTTTTTAATCAACGTTTCAAGAGTTTGTCTTTTAGATAGATGATTCAGTGTTAAAAATCTCTTAGTGTTATATAAAACACTATATGCAGGGTTTATACTGTTGAAGTCCGAATTAGTAGTCCCCTGTATATATTTTTCCCCAATTTCTATTTAAAGATGACCAAGGTTTTTTCCACTCATTTGTAAACAATCGTTTTTATAACTAATTCCTAATAACTGATTTCTTTTATCTTTTCCACGATGACAGCACATTATATTTTACTGAATATTTTTTCAAGGTACCAATTATTGAGCTTAAAGTGCAATTTAAAGGCTTAACTACAGTAGGTTAATTAGGTTAATTCATTGTATAACTATGGTTTGTTCTGTAGTAAATAAAAAAATATATATATTGCGAAATAGGGCTAGTAATATTGACTTTAAACTGGTTTCATTCTAGCCGAAATAAACCAAATGACTTTCTTCAGAGAATTTTTTTATTTATAGGAAATACTTGTTAAACATAATTTGGATAATATTGGATTTCAACTGTATAGTGTGGATACATGTATTTTTAAAAATACACGGAGACAGGAACATTTGGTGTAAAAACATTGTGTACCGTCCCCCTTTTCCTTTCTGGCCACAATCATAAAGACCAAAGAATAGCGAGACGATAGGGAAGGAAAGCCAGGCATGGCCCTACACGGCTCCTATCAGAGTTTCCACTGAGTGTTGGAGGACAGCCATGCAGCAGAGAAAGAGAGGGAGAGGGAGGCCGTTGGAAAGAGAGAGAAAGCAGGGAAGTGTGGTGTAGGGTTTTGAGGGAGTAGGATGAAGGTCAGGAAGCATTTGGGGTGGAGTGCAGCTATAGGGACACCTGGACAGAAGTTTGTTTGGTCCCCCTCCTCCCCCACCCACCCATCAGAATGTTCCATGGCATGTTAGAAATGCGCAGGAGAGCCTTAGAGCCTCTCTCTTAGCGATAAGTCTCTAAATTCTGATATGGATGAGGTCAGGTCATGTAGGCAACCTCCCAGTTAATCACTTTAACTGTTCTGTTTTCATTATAGAAGCACATACAAATGTACATATGAGTGCAAATGCCAGCGAATTTGGGCGTACATGTTGTCTTATGGGTCATTCACTCAGAACATACAGTATTCTTGTGTTAGTGTTTTAACTTTTGTAAATCAGTTTGCTGGTAAATAATAGCTTTAGTCTTGGTTTACTTTGTGTTCATGATGTAATTTGTTGGACCAAACTTAAAAATACCAAACATATGCGGTATGATATGTGCTGAACCAAACTAAATAAAGGGCTAAAGTTGGCAGATGAATTTCTGCTGTTGTTTTAAATACTTTTTATAAGCTCTTCACAAGTTTTGAATATTCTGTCTCAAAAAGATTTACCTTTTGTTGTATTATTAGGGTTCTGTCAGACTAGTGTGATCACTAAGAAATCCAGATTTGCTTAAATAGCTTTCCAGCTAACAATTTTAGTTTCTTCAAATGTTATTTTAATATTATTAGAACATTCCATTCACATTATAATAATCTTTTCAACACATTTTTCTATATATGTTACAAGAATATCCCAAAACAATTAATATTGTTACATGCTAACATTTACACAACTTTTAGAGAACATTACAGAAATTAAGTCTTTAAAAAATAGTCACCAATTTATTTATCAAGTCTGGCCATAATTTTTTTTACATTTATTTACTTCGTTTCATATACTGAGCTTTCTAATTCAAATCCAAGAGCATGGCTGATTATCCCTTGGCTAAATGCCAGTTGGTCAAACTAGTTAGTTTGTAAGACTCTTAACATGTTGGCTGTTTATGCAGCTGGCCCCCAAACTAAATGTATTATTAGCTTTTTTGGTGCAGACCAAACAAACCACAAGCAATTGCACCTTAAACCAAACATGCCAAATGGGAACACACCCTTAGCTTTTTTTTTTAAATAGTCAGTAAGTATACTTTTTTTCTTTACATACTCAGTGTGGTTGCATATTTCTCAATAGAAACTGCATTACAAGTTGGCACGGATTTAAACACTCATTTAGGTCTCGTTTTATTCCACAAACTTCCAGATCACAAAAACAGAATTGAGATATCATATCCTGTGAAGTATACATCTAGGTTGCCTTCAAAAATCGAACAAATGATGGATTTGTACTACGCAAACAATGAGTTTGAACATGCTTTGATGCCTAGGAGGGCTTTAATGTTCAAATCTGCTCTTATAACATGATAGAAAGTTGTTTCTCTCTGAAGCTCCTGTTGTAGCTCTCGGTGTGCGGGGGAATGCGAGTTTGGCCTGTCAAAGCTTTGACCTAACTAGAAGAAAACGAACAAAAAAGGATACATAATGAGTGACGGTGATCCCTGTGGATACATACGCAATGCACTAAATCAGGGGTGAAATACCGCTTTTGGGATTTAGTAGATCTGTCCACCCTCAAAAGAGCTTTACTTTGGAAGTCAGATATGGATCAAAGGTATTGGTATGATATTGCTGGCACAGTTTGGGAATGAATCTGGCCCACTCCCTGCAAACTTTAACACAGCAGTTTCCATGTTCCATCAGTCTCTGATTGGAGTTGCCACGGCGATTATTAAACTTGGATACTTGGTGTGGAAACATTTGCTGCAGAAAACATTGCCAATGATCTTTTATTTGCGTTTAAGGATTATGAATACAAATTAAAACATGTAGGTTTTGCATTGCTGCTTTGTAATAGTATTAGTCTCTTTTTATTACTGTTGTGCTAGGGTTGTTTTTAGTGAGCTGTATCTAGGTTTAGGCTAGTGTGTGTTTAAGTTAAGCATCAAGACATAGGTGATAAAATGGCAAATGTTTTGGAAATCTTTTGGAAAAGATGAACTGCAAAGGAAACTAGCTGTTTATTTTAAGAATGTTTAAAGGAGAAGCAAAACATCAGCTTTATAAAAAGAACAGATATATACACAGTCTTGTGTAACAGTGTTAATGTCTCTGATGTTTGGCACGGCAGATATGCTTTTCAGCTCTAACAGATTATGATTTAGACAATAATGAAAGCAGTTCATTTATAGCACTGAGTTAATATTGTAACCATAGCACAGAGAAATACGGACAAGTTTTTCTCCTTCTGGTCTTTATTAGCAATGCTTTGTAAACCTTTTGAACGGGGAGCTTTTAGTTACATTTAACAAAATTGAAAACATATTATACAGAAGCAAAAGGCTATTTAGAATAATTTTAAATGGTTGCATTGTCACCTTATGCAGTGCCGCTTCTAGATTGAATGGCACCCTGGGCGAACCACCCCATATACTGTACACCCCCCCACCTCCCCCCCCCCTCCGACTCATGACCGAGAATTAATGTTATTTAGTTTTACCTCTCTCACTCATCTCTCCTTTCTGCTTCATAGCCATTCTTCGTCAAAAAAAAAATCATTATCGTCATATTATATAAACTTAAGTCTTGGTGACTTGCAACACATGCTGCATGCCAACACCTTTGCATAAAAGGCTGTTACTCCGATTTCACAGCTCATAAGCAGTGCCTAATTTATCGATGTGCATGGAAACAACCAGGATTCACAATGACAGCAAGAGCAGCACATATGAGGCTCGCGGGAATGGTTCTCTGCGCCAATACTTCAGTTTGCTTTCATCAGTGTTTTTTCGATTGCACAGAGAAAAACTAATTTGTGTGACCCTAACATCTTTATTCTGGTATTACCACCCTAATTCAATACACGTGCATAAAGTATATCGTATCTGACAGCTTTTACTGGGGTACAGCTGATCTTTTTTTTCTTTTCTTTTTTTTCCCACCGTCTCCCTATGCCACCCCCTGCAAGATGCCGCCCTGGGCAATCGCCCACATTGCCCATGCATGCCTAAATCCACCACTGCCTTTATGCAAATAATACAGGTCTTCTGGGCAATCGCCCACATTGCCCATGCATGCCTAAATCTACCACTGCCTGTATGCTAATAATACAGGTGTTCTGTGTAATTTAAATTTACAAAAAATACACCTAAACAAAAGATAAGCTAAGATAAGCTACACTGTAAAAAAGTGCTGGGTTCCACACAATTGATTTGTGTTGGGACAACATGAGGAATTAATTTAATGTATTAGCTTTTGCAAATTTAAGTGGATTGAACATAAAACAATTAAGTTGTTAGAATTAAAGAAAAAACTAAAGAATTGTGTTTCAGCTCATTTTAAATGAGCAGTTCAAACAAACAACAAACATCATATTTTTTGAGTGTAGCTAAACATTCTTACATTTGAAATAAAATAAACACAATGGCGAGACTGAAATGGTCATGGTTGAAAATACTGTCACAAAGTAAACATTCTTTATTTTAACATTATTTGTTTTTTAAAAACATTTTTTTTGTAGGGCAATTTTTGCTAATCAGCTGTTTTACACTCAAAATAATTATTTTTGCTGTTTGTTCAAGCTAATTATTTAAAATGAGCTGAAGCTTAATTGATTCGTTCGATATCTGCCCATAATCACTTTTAATGACTGGATCGATACTCACTGATCTGGCCGATCTCATGAACTGATTGATGAAGTGTTTGTATAAGTTGGAGATGAACAAAATATTTGAATGACCTTGTATGTGTTTAGGCCTTTTTACAAATAAGAACTGAAAGTTCTGTGTGTTTGACAATATTGCAAGTTCACTAAAACCTGGCCAGAAACATTAGATTTTTTTTTTAAATGGAACTTTTTTTACCATGAATATTTAATTATATAACTTTTTGTAATTTACTTATTGCAATAAACAGTAGTTCATAGACTATTCCGTTTAGTAAAGTAATGGATTTATTGGTTTGCGTTTTAACTTATGCATCAAATATGCACTCAAATCTTTTTCTTGATTGAGACATGTCAAGTCATTTTTCTTACCATTTTTTTTATCTGTGCTATCTACTATTTTCTGTAAAGCTACTTCTGAACATGACATGTTCAAACCTAAATGGTTATAAGAGACGTGTTTAAAATTCTGACGGTATGATAACCTTGGATAAAAAATCACGGTTTCACAGTATGGCGGTATTGTGTTTACTGCTCTAAAATATATATTTTTTAAATGTCTGGCTGAAAAACAAAACCTTTTTCCTCTTTGAACACATTATATTTTATTTTGAGAAACATTTAAAGTATTTTGGAGCAGTAAACATGTCAGGCTAAATAATTCAAATGAATCATTGACTTCTGCTGTCTTCATTTGTTTCAAAAACACAGATGTCTTTCCAATTTACACCTAAAAAACTAAAAAAAAATCTTATTGATACCTCAGGAACGGTATAGCAGAAAATTTTGGCGGTGTGAAAACCTTGACTTGTCCAAACCGCGGTATACCTCGAAAACGGTTATCCTCCCATGCCTATGCAGCATCCTTCATTTATTCTCGTAGGTAAGGAGAGATCTCCACTTAATTAATATAAAACTTAAAGCATCAGAATCTGTATCAGCCGATCACCATGACAAGGAATCTACTTAAATTAGTTACATTAACAGATTTGTGTTAAGACAACATGAATGAATTGTATGCAACTCTGCATTTTTTACAGTGTATTGCACAATTTACTCGAAACTCCAAGACGTCGGTGCTGTTTGTTGAGTTTGTGCATTGTTTGAATGTCTCAGAAGTTCGATCTCAGCTTACGTTTGTTTGCGTTTGCATGTTTTCAAGTGCTTTCCTCAAGACACTAGATGGCAATCCATAGCTTGAATAGCTCACTTGAAAAGCTAGAGGGAAAAGTTGCTAAGCCACTTGACTAGCCTGTATGGCAAGAAGACTATCTATCAACACTCATTAAATCACTCTTTAGTTTTAACTGTAGTTTAGCAATGCCAGTAACTCACAAATCCCAAGTACACAGGAAAGTCTTGAAAAATAAAAGTGGAGTGCTGACATTTTAATATATGTGTGTGTGTGTGTGTGACAGCAACTTGCGTAATTGCGTTGTTTTAAGCGAACCCTTTCTCTCAACTTGACCAAGTTAACCAGGTTGAGGCTTGCCCCCCGGAACCAGTGTATTTGAAATCACTTTAGATGAGCAGCTCATGCTGATGGCAAAAACAGAATGTAACATACGCCCTTGGAATTATGCATTAGATACAATGGAGCAGATACAAACAGGTTAAAGAATGCCTCCTCAGGCCTCCAGAGACACAAGTTCCTGTCGTTTACTCAGCGGGGAAGTGAACGGTTCATTCCATGCATTTCTGCCTTTTAGGTAGTGACTAGTAAATGACTACAACCTTTGAATTTTGGACTTTTTGTCACTGGAGAGAAGGATTACCTCATGCTGAGCAGCATGCCAAGCAATATTCTAGATTTGATTCATTTGCGTACAAAACCGGTCCCTCTTGCCTCAGGCGATGAAGGAGCTCATGATAGCCGAGTTGATATATGATTTCTAATATATTCCCAAGACCTCACAAGGGGTAGATGCAGATTTTGTGTTCAAAAATTCAAGGTTAATAAAGGACTTCATTTTTATAGAGAATGTTTTAGTAAGTATTATGAGTCTGAGTCATTGATTGCATACAATGGTTGCTTTGTACCAGCTCTCTTTGTACAGGAGAAGAATAGACTGGCTTTTTTGATGTTTATTTGACCAGATGCCGCCCTAATAGACACATAAAAGCGTGCATTACTTTAAGTCTTTTATTATAGTTTCTCATAGTATAGTAGTTGTTGATACTATTCACAGATGAATTAAAACTGTACCACTGTTATATTGTAAGAAAAACGATATAAAATTATACTGGTGTTTCTTTTCAGTACAATATATTGCCAAATATATGATTACAACTTGAAAATGTGGTTTTCTTACGCTATTTATTATTAGTAATAGTATTTATTTTTCAGAAGAAAGCCAAACCGATTTGAACTTCATCATGGTTAATAAATCGTAAGGAGTTTTTCGTTTTTTTTTTTTTTTAAATTTATTTGGAATATTAATTTAAACCTAATATTTTGATCTATAGGGCGCCACGGTGGCGCGTGAGTAGCACGTTCGCCTCACAGCAAGAAGGTCGCTGGTTCGATCCCCGGCTGGGTCAGTTGGCATTTCTGTGTGGAGTTTGCATGTTCTCCCCGTGGTTGCGTGGGTTTCCTCCGGGTGCTCCGGTTTCCCCCACAGTCCAAAGACATGCGGTACAGGTGAATTGGGTAAGCTAAATTGTCCGTAGTGTATGTGTGTGAATAAGAATGTATGAATGTGTTTCCCAGAGATGGGTTGTGGCTGGAAGGGCATCCGCTGCGTAAAACAAATGCCGGATAAGTTGGCGGTTGATTCCGCTGTGGCGACCCCGCATTAATAAAGGGACTAAGCCGAAAAGAAAATGAATGAATGAATGATTTTGATCTATAGGCCTGGTGGTTTTAAATTAGTTTAACAAATACAGATTACTTCAGATTCATATTATGTACCACAAACCTAAAATGTATTATTATATTATATTATATTATATTATATTATTTATTTATTTATTTATTCATTCATTCATTCATTCATTCATTCATTTTCTTTTCAGCTTAGTCCCTTTATTAATCCGGGTTCGCCACAGCGGAATGAACCGCCAACTTATCCAGCATTTGTTTTATGCAGCAGACGCCCTTCCAGCTGCAACCCATCTCTGGGAAACATCCATACACACTCATTCGCACTCACACACTATGGACAATTTAGCTTACCCAATTCACCTGTACCACATGTCTTTGGACTGTGGGGGAAACCGGAGCACCCGGAGGAAACCCACGCAACCACGGGGAGAACATGCAAACTCCACACAGAAATGCCAACTGACCCAGCCGAGGCTCAAACCAGCGACCTTCTTGCTGTGAGGCGAACGTGCTACTCACTATGCCACCGTGGCGCCCCTTTATTTATTTATTTATTGTGGAAAGTGGATTGCGTCACTTATTAGTGAAAAGCATCCCTAAAACCTATTTGTAAGAAGCCAAAATGTAAGTTTTAAGATGTGGATGGACCTTGTATAAATGCCACATTTTGGTTTTTGCATTAAATTAAATTTACAAAAGAGAGTTAATATATGTAGGATTAATATTGTCTAATGTAAAGTTTTAAATGATTTTTGTGAAGGAAAAAATTGGTGGAATAATGTTAAATCATCATTAAGCAGTAAAAATAGGCAACATACTTGTGGCCAAAAGCAGTCAAAATTACACTCAACTACACTAGTCAAAATAAACACACACAAAAAAATCGACAAGAATAGATGTTCCATATTTTTGGGACGATTTTAATGAAAGAATTTGATCCACTTCAAATATAAACTACTGTATAAAATAATAGTGATCATGCTAAATTTATATTTCAAATGTTTAAACTTGCTGATAGATATGTAAAACCTAGTGGTCCAGGAAACATGAATTCATACATTTTTCATCGGGTCAGTCCCTTATTTATCACGAATTGAACGCCAACTGTTCCAGCATATGATTCAAACTGCGTATGCACTTCCAGCCGCAACCCAGCACTGGGAAACAAACACACACATTCACATTGCACATGCACTCATACTACGGCCAATTTTGTTTATCCAATTTACCTATACCACATGTCTTTGGACTTGGCTTTTGACCCAGCGACCTTCTTGCTGTGAGGTGACAGTGCTAACCACTGAGCCACTGTGCCGCCCTGCGTGAAAAGTATTAGTGAAACATACTACAATTTTTCAATGATGTCATCAATTGATTATTGTTCTAAATATGCTATACAGTTATTTTGGTATGCAAACTATTGCTACATAGACATTTTAATGGGTCTCCACTGAAGAATGGTAAAAACAACGTGGAATAAAATTAAAGAGGTCACTGTCTAATGTACAGAAAAAGCTGTATTTCACTTTTATTGTTTGGATGCTTGAAAACCCTTTTAGTCTTTGACGCAGATGCCAGCTGATTTACAGATTCAGGCACCTCTCTGTACCAGACTCCCCTCATGGCTGTCAGTGAGAGCGTTATCAGAGATGCTTTCCAGTTGCTTTCCCTATATTCACTTCATATTCTAAACACACTTGACATGTGTGCCAACCTTAAGGCTTACTTATGAAGGATTGGAGGTAAATATTTGCTCATGGGTGGGGTGTGGAGAGTAGAGAGAGAGATGCAAGTTACTGTGTTTGGAGGTTATAGTAGGTGGGGGGCATTTTTTAAGCTCATGTTATGTTGCTATGTTATGCTATGCTATGTTTTTAAAAAAAATTTCAGTCATCCAGACCTTATGATTCCCTGAAAATCTTAATGCTTGCATTCCCTTTCCTGACGCCCATTAACATTGCATCTGACAGGAAGCAGCTGCTTAACCTCATATACTGTACTGCACTGTATGCTGGCATGTGTTCACACAAAAAGCAGGCATGTTCTCCTCAAAAATCGTCGAAAAGGACTTTTGCTACACAGAAAGGGAGAAAGAGAAAAAGGCTTATGTTTGTTTGGAGCATCTAATTGTAACTAACTAGTGTGAACCCACATTGACGTATGGCCATATATGCGAATTATAATGACATACATGTTTGGATATCACGTATATAAATGTGTATGTCAAAATTAAGCAAAAATTTATGTTTAAGTATATTTTTTAAGCCATTGGCATTATAACAACCCAAGTTCATTGCGGATACATACCCAGGTCTACATTTCTGGGGACAGTGGCGTATGGATTTACATCTGCTCGCAGTTTTTGTTTTTGCAAATCTGCCACAGGCCGATGTGTACGCTTTTTGTTGATCACAAATTCCTCTTGCATGTCGTCTTCTCACGAAAGAACCACCAGAGGGTGCTATATATATATATACTCCAGCCAACCAGGCCAGCTTGCTGTCGACTGACTGACTGACAAACTGACCCACCCACCCCATCCCTAAACTCAACCGATAATGATTTCAAAAGCAATCTAGAAAAAGAATAGCCGTCGCAACCGCTTGATTTCACCACGTTTTCAGCTTGTTGTTTATTTTATTATTTTTATTTTATTTACATTTTTATTTTATTTTATTTTATTTATTTATTTATTTTTTGCATTTATTTTACTTGGTTTCTGGAATCGTTTTTCTCCAGACTCGAACCCCATCGTCGCGGTCAACTCAGCTCTGCATCACAAGACCGCCAACATACACAGCGAGCCACTGGGCAAACTGGTAACATTGGAAAAGCCTTCCACATGTAGGTAAGTGGTCAGCTGGTATTGCTAAAAGGAACATCATACCGCTTTGTAGCGTTCGCTTTTAAGAGGAAATGCAGACAGACAAACCTCGGGCTACATAATTAACACTCTCCAGAAATGCAGACAGGGGTACGTATCCACAAAGAGCCTGTGTTGCGTTACAAATATGTACAATATGTTCAAATATTCGTTCATTCATTTTTTCTTTTCGGCTTAGTCCCTTTATTAATCTGGGGCTGAATGAACTGACAACTCATCCAGCATATGTTTTATGCAGCAATGCCTTTCCAGCTGCAACCCATCACTGGGAAACATCCATACACACTCATTCACACACATACACTATGGACAATTTAGCTCACCCAATTCACCGATACCATGTGTATATGCACTTGTGGGGGAAACCGGAGCATCCGGAGGAAATCCATGTGAACACAGGGAGAACATGCAAACCTGCAAACGATCATGCTACCCACTGCACCACCATGACACCCTGTGTTCAAATATATTAGCTGTAATTTTATATGTATATTAATGGCCATACATGAGATTTTTTTTGCTTGATGTAGTTTTGCTGTATAATGTAGTTTTTCAAGTAATAAGACTAGTTCAAGTAGCAAAACAAAATGTCATATCGTTGTAAAAATGTCATATTATATTACACAAACAGCCTTGCAACTGAACAAGTTGAGGCAATAATCGAGCATGCTTTACTTTTTATTCACAGGATTTATTGTCAGTTAAAGCTGTAGAGCAGGTGCAGCATGTTGTCTTTCTTCTTTTTTCCATTTTAACAGCAGACTACCAAGTAAACTTAAAGAATGAGCAAAAAAGAGATACTTTTATATGTAGTTGCTAACTGTTCTGTTGTTTTCCTGATGTCTGAAAATGGAGGATGTAGAAAAGCAAGTACATTTAATTCAGCTAAAATGATACACAATAATTATTTGTACCGCAAGCTTATGATTTGTTTCAGTCTTTTTAAAAAGAACATTCCTCATACTTTAGTAGACTCATTAGAAAAAAGGTGCTTTAGTTCACCCAAAATTCAAGAGTTCACACTTAGCTGATGATTGATTATAAAGCTTGTTTGGCCTGCTGTCCCAGGAGAGAGCCCTGAGCTCATAAGATCCTCGAGCCCGGGGCTCCCTCCCGTTTGCAAGGCGAGAGGAGAGTTTGAGCTCAGGTAGATCTCGAGAACTCCCCTGCGGGTAGCTAATGAACGGATAGTGATTGCTATGAAAAGATAACTACTTACTAGGAGCATGTCTATGGTGCTGATTTGGATTGGTCAATTAACTTAAGTTGCATGTTTTTGGACGGTGGGGGGAAACCGGGGAACCCAGTGGAAACCCCCGTGAGCACGGGGAAAACGTGTAAACTCCACAAAGAAATGTCAGCTGGCTTGGTAAGGATTAGAACCAGTGATGATCTTGCTGTGAGGCAACAGTGCTAACCACTGGGCCACCGTGCCACCCATCTAGGAAAGGAGGAGAAGTAGGGGTGTAAGGGGGGATTCTTCTAAATTAAGATGACTGTGATATGGAACTTAGGGTATATATAGTGGCTTAGGAATCGTCTGATTGGTGAATCATAAGTTGAATAATGCGGGACCAGCTGCAAGCAATCATCTGCACGTGATCCTCTCGAAATTAGTGTATGGATAAACTTCACTTAGAAAAAAATACAAATAAATACTGTTTACACTCAAATGGTTTGAAGCTTTTATGAATTATTGGCTTCTTTTGAACAAAAACAAAATGGAATGTTGGAAAAAATCAGTCATTTACATCCATATTGGAGCAACAACAAAAAAATACTATGTGGGTCAACTGTGCTTTTTCCTAACATTCTTCAGGAAATGTGAAGATAACAGAAAAAAGAAAATCAAATAGTTGGGTTTTTAAATCAAATATGTTTTAAATCAAATAGTTTTCATGAAGGTTGAGTAAATCATGACAGAAGTATCATTTTTGGGTGAGCTATCTCTTTAATGGTTGCTTGTACTGTAGCTAAAATCAAATTTGTGTGTGTGTCTTTTCGTGTGTAAGAAGTCAGGCAGAACAAAGTAGATGAAGCAGGACAGGGTGGGAGAGCTGAGCTGAAGAGGGCTTCCCTTTCTAAAAAAAAAAAAATCAACTCTGTAAAAAAAACACTTCAGCAACAATGGCCACATTTACATGTACACCAACTGCCTGATTATTTCCACTGATCACAGCAAGTAATTACACGGATTAGGATGTTTACATGACTGAAGCAAACCTCTGTAAACTTGTTAACATGCTTCTCGCCATTGCTACAGTTATTTGTTTTGACATTGCTACAGTAGAGTGACCTGTTTTGTTACTTTGTTTAGTGCCTAAATTATTGCAGAACCATTATTCCTGTAATGAGATTTGCTACACGTTTTGCTGTAGAGTAGTTCAGTTTTCATTAGGTTTAACTTGATCCCACTGCCTTAAAGGGGACCTATTATGCAAAATTGACTTTTGCATGATGTTTGAACACCGACGTGTCCACAATGTGTGTAAACAACCAGCCCATTATTTTAAAAAGCTACTCACTCCTATTTAAATCATTGAAGTCTTTATCGGTTGTCATTGAAAGGATTCATTCTTCTAAAAATCTAATTCTGTTGATTACTCAGCCTCATATTGTTGTTGTTCACCTTCAGAACATAAGGAAAGATATTTAAGATGCAATCCTAAAGCTCTCTTATACCCTTCATAAACGGCAATGGTCAAGAGATGTTCAAAATCCAGAACTGTGAATGAACTGTATTCATACACCGCTCTAAAAACACCAAAAAGCAGTAGAAATGACTTTGTAGACAAATGTTTGATCAGAGTGTGCGATGACTATGGGCAACAGGATGCATTCTTGTTGTGCTGCTGACTCTAATGTCAATATGTCGTACTGCCCATAGTAAATGTACACCTGACCTGATCCAAGAGAGAAGAGACAGACAACGAAAGTCATTTTACAGTTTGGTGCATAAAAGTGTTCTTGGAGCTTTGTATGATACAGTTGAACACTCAGGTCACATGGAATGTTTTGACAGTTTTTAGATCCTCTTCTGGACTTTGAACATTTTGTGACCCCTGCTGTCTATGGAGAATCAGAGAGCTTTTGGATTTCATTAAAAAATCTATATATATATTTGTGTTCCAAAAATGAACAAATGTCTCTTATAACAGAATAACATAATTATTATAACAGAATAATTAGTAATTATCACAGAATTTTCATTTTTGGGTGAACTAATCCTTTAACTTATGGCCTGCAAATTTCCACAGATTGATTTTTTTTATTTTGTTTTATTTTATACCATTGGGTCAAGTTGTTTTTATATCATGTAAATCAGGGGTCTCAAACTCCATTTACCTGGGGCCAGCTTAAGTCAGACTGGGTGAGACTGGGCCGCATCGGGTTTTCCCACAAGAAATTAATCACATTATTAATTATTAATTTCTAATTTGTTTATTTTTTCATCTTATTTATGTAAAAAATAAAAATAAAAATAAAGATATTTGAGAAGATTGGATTTTTTAAACACAAAATAAGATGAAAAAATGAACAAATTAAAAATTAATAAGAAAATAAATCAATCAGTAATAAATAGTAATAATAATAATAATAATTAAATTTACTGTTATCCGCTTTGCTGTTGTTAAAGGGAACAAAAGCAACACTGTGTTGTTGTCAATTGTTTTGTCAATTTTTACATCATATAGAAATATATGTTTATTGAGTGAGGCAATACAGATATTATTTAGGTAGGCCACTATGCCATTTCACTGCTCGCTGCGTGTGAAACAATAACCACCAACCAATGAGAGTGATTGTAAGAATAAGAAAGACCATTAGTTGAAAATATTGTTTAGGACCAATAGTTAAACGTGATCTCTGCTTTAACTTGCGCATAGTGACTACTGTCATGCGTGCACACACACACAATACACACAACCTTAGCATGCACATTCTCTCTCTCTCTCTCTCTCTCTCTCACACACACACACACACACACACACACACACACACACATTCAGGTATTCACCATGCACAAGTTAATGCTGAATCAATTAAAATAAATACTGAAAAGCAAAACACGAATATCTAACATTTCCCGAAACAGGATCCGGCTCAGTTTAAGCACTGATTTATATACATTTATTTACGTATAATATCCCGCTGGGCAGCAACTTAAAAAAAAAAACTTTTTTTTTTTAAAGTGTTGTGAGTGTAGCTACTCTAAGGGACTAAGCCGAAAAGAAAGCGAATGAATGGATAAATAAAAATAAGTTTTTTTTTATTATTTCATGATCTACTGTATGCTTTTAGTTACAATTTGCCCAAATCCACAGATTTTTTTTTTTTTTTTTTTACATTAATTTAATTTTTTTGTACAAATTTCTGTGCAGAAATAGCAAAACATGTCTAGCTCTGATTATGGGGTTGTAACTTGAACCTTTTTTGTTTGTTTTAGAATTTGTTTTTAAATCCATGTCTTATTAAATATCTCTCTGCAATATTTTATTTTCTAACATACAAAAATAATTGATTTATGCCTATTATTTCCTACATTTATTTCTGTTTAAATAGTCGCAGTAATATGTGCAGTCAATGACAGCGAGTCGTTATTACAAAATAAAGTGCAACAGGGTGATCAGGACCCTGAAGTGATTTATTACTTCACCTCCCTTCTGAAAGAAGCGGTTGATGTAAATCGGTGTGAAAGGGCAAGCTTTTATTGCAGTTTGCTTTGTAATTGATGTGCAGTCTGCCTACCGTTCCAGGCCGGTTTTCCCAGTGTGTGTGTGTGTGTCCACGAGTTCCCATGGCATTGTGAGTGTGTATGGTTTTTCCCTCTGTGCTGGCATTGCTCCCTGTCACGGGACACACACAATAACAGCTTTTGTCCCTTCAGTGTGTGTGACCGTGTATTTTGATAGCACCAAAGAGCCAGGGTTCTGTCAGCATTCATAACTGTAGTGCAAAAGGATGTCTGTTTTTGTAGATAATGACAGTGTATGTCCAGCTCAGGAAGGACCAGCGTTAAACCTTCAGACATACTATACTGATCAGAATATATTGCATCACCTGCTACATCGTCTTTAAAGGTCTCATGAAATTAAAATTGAGCTTTTTAGATCCTAGTATCAGTATTGTTAATTTTGAAGATATCTATAAGCCAGTGTGCTCCAAAACAGTCACAAAATTTGCGATTAGAAGATATAAAACTGTTGGAAACATGTAAAGCTTTCCGTTTATATGGAGAAATGATTTATTTCACCTCAACTCAAACTAGTTTCTCACCAAATCATAACCAATCAAATGCTCTCTATATCTGACATTCTCCTCCCCCTTCAAGACGCTTCTCACTTGCTTTTTATTTGATGCACTTGAGCTCAATTGCTCTCACTGGTGGAGCATTGATAAGAACAAAATGCTCCTGTTGTTTAAAAAAGGGAGGGGCTACACTATGTCCCACCCTCTCTTCCTATTTTGGTTAAGATTACGTCAAACATTAAATAAAAATGCATATTTCAAAGCACTTCATGACTCCTTTAAAGGGATAGTTCACCAAACACAGAAAATCCTGTCCGCGTTTATTCGTCTTTCGTTTGTTCCAAACCATTTTGACTTTTATTCTTCTGCTGAACACAAGAGAACATATTTGGGAGAAAGCTGCATAACATACCTGATGACTTCCATATTTGTTTTTCCTACTAGGGCTGGCCGATTTAGCCTAAAATCAAAATCTCGATTAATTGAACTTTATTACCTCGGTTGCGATTAATGAACGATTATTTTATTTATTTATTTATTTATTTATTTATTTATTTATTTATTTATTTATTTTTGTGACTTCATAGTTCACTGACAAGTTTTGTACAGTAAATACGCTCACATTTTAGAAGTCAGAATTTTTTTAATAAAAGGGTGCATTGCTTGATTTTATAATAATTGAAGGAAACAAATTATCTATGATTGTTTATTGAACATCATAATAGAAAATATGACATCTCAAGGCATCTCTGGCGCAGCTTCCAATCATGGTCAATGTAGTGCAAACGTTACATTTTTTGAGAGGTGCACAGGTATACAAGGTTGCGAAGGCTGCGCAGGACCATACCAGTGCATTCGATGCAGAAGTATAAATCAACCTTAACAGAAAAGGTCATGTGACTCCACATGCAGTATGGAAAGTAATTGAAATAAATTGACCTGGAAAACTTAGATCGATCAAATATCGATTTCGATTACTTTTCGATTAATCGCCCAGCTGTATTTCCTACTATGGAAGTCAATGGTTATCAGGCTCTTAAAGTCTTAAAATGTTTTAAATGTCCAAAACTAAATTGTAGGCCTTAAAAAGTCTTAAATTCACTAAAATACTATTTTGTAGGCCATAAATCATTTTAAACAGGTCTTAACTTTTCTATGTCCATGTAAAGCTACCCAATCAGGCCAACACCCATCCAATCACTAACATTCCATCTCAATAAAAGTTTTAACAAAAGATTATTTATTAATGTAACTTTCTTACAATAACATTTGTTTTCAATGGTTATTTAAGTGTGGGCCATTAGAAAATTTCCTTAGCGTTTTGCCTTGTGTAAGTCTGAAATTTCATTTATAATGGTCTTAAAAAGGCCTTTAAAGTCTTACATTTGACTAAATGAAACCTGTAGAAACCCTGGGTTTTCAGCTTTCATCAACATATCATATTTTATGGTTCAACAAAAGAAAGAAACTCATAAAGGTTTGGAACCTCTTGAGGGTAAGTAAATGGTGAATAAATGTTCATTTTTGGGTGAACAATCCCTTTATTCTTTTAGTGTGCTCGGTAGCATATGCTTGTGCTCAGTTTTGATTTGATTGTCAAATATGGATTTACATGATTTGCTTGCATTTCATTTGATTTTATTGTGGCTGTTGGAAAAAGGGAGTGAACACCTGCAGTCAATGCTGTGTATTAGACAGCTGTCAGACAGAAGTACAAATAGGTTGATGTACATTGAATGCTACACTGAGAATTGGTTTACAAAATGTCTGTTTTCGTATATTTAACACAACTAAAACAATTTCATTAGATGTAATAGTTGAGTCTGAAATTGTAAAAATGTTTTTATTGTTATTACTTTTATTTTTGTATTTTTCGTGGATCAGAAAGGATCACAGTAACCCCAAAAAGTGATTCCTGTATGTTCTGTTAATGCATTCAAAATAGGTTTTAATTTGTACCAGGTGGATTTTTTTTTCATCAATAATGTACTGAAATGCCCTTTAAATAAATGAAGTCCAGATCTAATTTGTGTAGAGGACTTGTAAATTGAATCAGGAACTCCATATCAAAACCCATCCCTAGAAACTGTAACGGTCCCATGTGCAAAAGCATTTTCAGTCCCTTTCATGTAACATTTCACATGTGCGTCCAGTATTTAACCCTGTACAGTGAAATGAACCCAGAGGCCACATTTCCATAAGGTATACGTGTTTGCTCCGACGTTCTAATGTTCTGTTATATTCAACAATGTGGCAATAAATCAATGTATATTTACAGTCCTAATATCTGTCTGTTGTCTGTAAACTTACCAAAAGCCTACGATAGACTTAATCAGTAAGGCCAAATATACAGTGTGGTGAAGTCTGTAACAGTTGTTGGTGACGGCAACATTCACACACTCCATATTTAGAAAACAGGTCATTCTTTTTTTCTACTAACTGTTTGAAGTTTATTTCTCTGGAAGGAAATGTTAATGTCAACCTGTCGTGTCCTCACAACCAAAAGAGCTTTACAGTATTGTTATAACCCCACTGTGTTTTCACCTTTAGCGTGTATTTGAACGTTTTGTTCTTTCGAGTTGCTTCATTCATTTGTTTATACTGTTTTATGTATTTTATATATATATTTTGCTTTGTAGACTATTGGAGTTTTAAGGTCATATTTATTTTGCACATTTGTGGCATTAAAAAAAGGCTCATATTACAAGTCCTGAAGTTAAAAAGTTCAGCTTACCATGTTTTTCAATCCATTTATGTGATCTCTGTCTGGCGGGAGCGCTAAGCTTAGCATAGATCATTGAATCCAATTAGACCATTAGCATCTCGATCAAATGACCAGAGCTTTGGCAATTTTTCTATTTAAAGCTTGACTCTTCTGTAGTTGCATTGTGTACCAAGAAAAATGAACTTGGAACTAAACTCTCATTCCGACAAATTTGCTGCCATACCATGGCTGCAGCAGGGGCAAATATATTACAACTTGTGTGTAATCCAGTATGTATAGATGCAGTTCAGTATCTCCACCAGAGTAAAAATGTTCTGAATTGTCTCTCACATATGTCTCCAGGTGGTTACGTCGCATATATTGAAGAAATTTAGCCAATTTTCAAGCTGTGTAATGTCATTGTACCTGCTGCAGCCATGGTACGGCAGCAAAAAGTGGAGTGTTTCTTTTCATTTTTCTGTTGGATATATACATGTATGCAGTGTGCTGTGAGAGACGGACTTGGATAATTTTCACATTGGAAATATCTCATAGCTGCATAAGCAAACACTCCAATTGTTTTTATCTAATGAGTAGGTCCGCAGATTTTAAGCCCATCGTTGAATCTTATGTATTTACTTGTGTAAATTTATATTTATTCAGTTTTAAAATTCATTTCACTATTATTATTAAGATATAATAATAGTAATATTAAAATGTTCATATGATTTATTTACAATACAGTTTGTAAAGTAATATTTTCAGTCTATTAGTAGATTTATTATATGAGAGATTTGTTTTGTTTACCAAATAAGTGAAGCTAATTGGATTTGCATTGTAAACATTCAATAAAAGTTCAAAATGTATTCTTTTTAATTTCATATATTCAGATTTTAGTTACTATACTCCTAAAATCCGCATAAATCTGCAGATTTTTTACAGAATTCTCAGCAGAAGTGGCAAAAAAATGTCCGCAGATCCTGTCTGGCCCTACTAATGACTTATAAACATCTACATCTTCCAAATTCAGTTTTACCACATGCATAAATGTGTTTGTTTTAGTTTTTTTTACAAAGTTAAATCATGTTTACTATGTTATTCTACTCGTAAGTGAAATCATGAGAGAAATGACGCTGAATTATTCTTCCGAGTTACGATTTCTGTCCTGCATAACTGTATTGCAATAAAGCCCTTTTTCTTATTTTGTCTCATTTACATCTTTCACCCCCTGTGCACCAGTGAGAACTGTAACAGCGAGCTTGGCTTGAATAGAGATAATGTCTTTTTGATGGACAATGGAAAACAAACACTCTTGTCTCCCTTCTCTCTGCCTACAGGCTTTCTTGCACTCACACTTTTCACCCCCTTCTCTCTCCCTCTCTCTCTGGAGAGGCACAGATAGCCTTATTAGGTGATAGTGAAGGGCTAGTTGTAAAAATATTCCATCTTGAGCTTTCCTACTCCAGATCTGGCTCCCAGCATGAAGAAAATTAAAGCATTGTGCACTGTTAGTAATGAAAACTTGGATATGTTTGCAACTATAACTCAACCCACATGTTAAGTTTTGAGAAACACAGGGAGAATTAGATAAATGTGTTCATTGAGAAGTTGCATCATGCTCACGAATTGCAAATGGAATGATGTTTGGCTAAATCCTGGAAGTCTCATTATAAGCTAACAAGCTCTGTCCCTCTTTTCTCTTTTATGGTGGCCAGTGTCTTGCTTCATGTCTCATGCTGCTCTAATCGATTGCAGTTACTGGCCTATTTATATCATTTTGAAAGTGGGAGAGACTCACTCCACTTCTGGAATGTGAGGGTTTGAGCCAGAGTTTCTGCTTATGCAAGAACAGCGTTCTCTCTCTCTCTTTCTCCCGCCTGTAGTCTGCCTGGGGGGAGCCAAACACCCCAATCTGAAAGCAGCAGAGGAAGATAAAAGTGGAAAACACAGGCAGAGGAGGGTGTGGTGAACACCTGAATGTAGCTATGGAGATGAGGAAATAAAACTGAGAATGTTAAAAGACAAAGAGACCTTTTGTGGACTTAGGGAACCGCATCATTTTCTGGCCTCAAGTCTTTGTCGAGGTATTTCAGTAGTGGACTATTACATAGATTTGGGAGAGCTGACTTAAAAGGATTCTCCTTGCTAAAGTCGTGTCTGCTTAATGATCTGAGGATTGTTGCAGTCTGGTCAGATCCTATCGTTCCCAAGAAATAATCCAGACAACCCCAGGGGACAGCGGAAGGGAGTTTTATGAAGAAGGAAGATTAAATAAGCCAAAGATTATCTGAGAATGTTTGTCGGGGTCAGGCATGTCTGATGATAATGTGAACTCGTATGAAAATACTATAGTACCATATATTGTAAATACTGAAGTGTTTTTAAGTCTTACAATTGTAGAGTACTTGAATCAGTCTGCTGTGGTTATTCTTTAGTTGCAATGGTAACACAACAACTAATGTAAACAAACCTGATACTTTAGTTTTCACTGCAAAAACTGTGGTCTATTGTAGCATAATAAACCCTAGTGTTAATAAACTATAGTATACTGCAGTACTACAGTTTACTATAGTAAATACTACAGTATGGTACAGCATTTATGTATCCTCTAGAAAGTTGCTAGTACTACAGTATAATACATACTGTATAATACCCTTTAATATAGTAAATACACTATATTATTTACTATAAATTACTATTTTAATCTGTAAAAGCTCTAGAGTCAATTTGCCTACTTGCCAATCTGTTTTCACCAAGTAGGGCATGTTCCTGGATTAACATCTATGTTGATCCTGGAACAACATTCCAATCAGCCAATCAGAATTAAGGGATATGTTTACAGTTTATGTTAAGTTTAGGCTAATGGTTAGGTTTATGCACTTCTGCATGATTATTATCCAACTAATATACTAATACTCTCTGATTTTGGGAATAATTTACAGTTATGGTTGGGTTTAGAGTCAAGGAATATGTATGGTTTACAAAAATGATGTTTCAGGATCAACATAGATGTTAATCCAATATCGCGTTGTACTTGACAAAATCATGACGTGTTTGCCTGCATGACCATTGCAGTCCCACCCTAGACATAGGACAGATCTGAAGACCACAAGAACCCCTCAGCTGGATTAAGCACATTCCCCTTAAACCCTACCCAGACATGTCTGGGCTGCTTTGCAGATGCTTAGAAAATGAAAAAGCGCAAATCAAATCCTCCAAGTAACAAACCTAAAATATTTGAGACAAAGGGGGAAAGCTATCATATTCTCCAATTGGTTTTCCTTGAAAATAAATGACGTAGGTGCCATAGCAACAAACACAACATATTTTGGACCGCTTTAACAAACAGCACTCTGTCTGTGAGGGCAACTGCAGAAACTATTCTCTATAAGAGTGCACTCACTGTTGTGTAAAAGTCGAGGGCACTAGTTCATCAAAGAAAATTTACCTTCCATCTTAGTTTAAACACACTCTTCACACAGAGATGGAAAGATGACCTTCTGAAAATGGATTTTACTAGGCTATCCCTCGTTCTCTACATCATGTGTAACCACACAGCTGGGAAAAGAGAGGGGGAAATGGAAGCGCTCTCGCCGAGTTTGGAATCACTGAGTCATTCGCTTGATTGCAGGTCTTGCAGTAAACAGCTTCTAGCCAGTGTAGCATAGCACATTTCAGCATGGTTCTTCTGACAACAGGATACACATTACACTGCACTGTAGCTGATCTCTGGACACACCTTCTATTCAAGGCTATTGTGCTTTAAATAATAGCTTTTGGCGATGCTTCAAAACAAGCCTCCCCTATTGAATCTCTCTCGAGCTCTCTAGCTCTCTCTCTTAGTTTTGAGCTCCTGTTGCTTCTTTTTCTTTGAAATATAGCTGTGGCTGAAATTCTAGCTGGGCGTTCAAGAGGTTAATACTTTTGAGTACAGAATTTGCAAGGACATCCTTTGGAGTTCTCCTTGCAGGTGTTCTAATGTTCACAAATAAAGGCATTGGTGAGACTAGGCAGTCCCTGAAAACCCCCCAAAGGAATAGTCATTAGAGATAATAGGCAACCACGTAATTCTTGCTTCCATTCTGCCACACCCCAGAATGACCTTAAGTGACATCACACCCCCTTATAAGCATTGCATTCGTCTTTAAACTCTGAACTCTGACCCTTCTACTGTGCTTCATAAATGGACCCACCCTTAGGGAGTCTTGTGATCCATTCTTCAACTTTGAGATAATTAAGTCAAATATTTCCACTTATCTGTGTAAGACGGTAAAATTTCTTATTGTTAACAGAGTTGGAGAGAGGTAAACGTGGTTCAGTGCTCATCGACATGCAGCAGTGAACACACACACAATGCAATCATTCAAAGTCCTCACCTGAGATCCCATATCACAATACCCATTGCTTAGAGCCCCCCCCCCATGCCTTACTACCACACACACATACAATACAAACACGTTGTTATTGCTAGTTTACAAGGACTCTTTATATGCATAATGTCTTTTAAACTGTAAAACTGCTTATTACGAGGCCCTAGCCCACCCCTACCTCTAAACCCAACCCTCACAGGAAACCTGTGGCAAATTTTGACCCTGTTGAGTATGATTTTTAAGGACATAAGGCTTGTCCCCATAAATCACCACTTAGGTCATACTCATGTAATCATACAAATTTCTGTCCTTGTAAACCACTGGAACCAGAACACCACACACTGTACATTTACCTGGAAGATGAGCACTTTGAAGTTGTTCCTCTTGATCAGGTGAGCGTGGTTGGCTTCCAGTTTCTTCACCTGGACGGCCTGCCTATCCATCTTGTCCTTGACCTCCTTCATGTGGACACTGACTTTGCGGCTCTTCTCCAGGAGTTTGCTAACCGTATTGGAGGTGGAAGTGTGACTCTTGGAGAGCTTGGTCATGTCGTTCTGGATGCCCCTCACTGCCCCCTCTATCTCAACCTGTCTTGTCTCCATCTTGTGCTGGTTCTCTTGCACTGTATCAAGCATGTTCACCAGCTTATCTAGAAGTGTCAGAACAGTGATGGCATTCACTTGACCTGTGGGCGAAGCTCCATCTCTGGGGAGAGTGCCCGTGGTGCCTCCAGCCAAAGGTCCAGGACTGCTGGGTTCTCCAGCAGATGCGTTGGTAACGCCAGTGCCCAGCTGGGAGAGGCTATGGGTGGGTGAAGACTGAGTAGGGCTGGGGCTTGGCACCACCAGCTCCTGGTTCTCATGCGTGCTCACCATGCTGCTCCTCTCTGCCTGCACTGCATCTTCTCCCATTCTGAAGCTGTTTTATGGTCTCGACCAATAACTTTATTTAGGAAAATAGTTTAGTTCTTCACCTTTTAAGTGATCAAGTCTTGCTGTGTCGAGTTCCTCCTCCAGTTGATTTTCTCTCCTCCACGTTCTTACAACTTAATTCTTGTTTACAGGCTTGGGAAGAAGTTTTCAGCTTTCAGGTTCAGCGTTCCCACCCCTTTTTTTGAAGTTAGCCACGCTCTCACTCTTTTTCCCGTCTCTCCCTCCCTCTCTGGTGCAATTGGAAGAGCTGCGTTGAGGCTTCCCCACAGCTTAAAAAGTCCATCCACACCCTATGAGGGTGGAGCTTGGTTGTCATGACAGCTAACCCGTCCCATTGGTGAGGGAGTTATGTGTTTGCATGTGTCAAGTGCGACTATGTGGGTGTGTACACGGTGGAACATGAGCAACTCTCTCCACATGTAGTACCTCCCCCTCTCTCTCTCTCTCTTTCTGGCTGTCCTGGGTTTGTTCTGTTTATATTGAAAAGAGCAATAGTATATTAAGAGTCATGTTTAAAGAATGAGCTCATCTCTGCCAGATAAATAACGTTGGGGGAGTTAAAGATACAGACAGGAAGATAGAACAAAGCTGTGTGTTTGCCCCTTTGAACAAAGATTTGCTAAGCAAGTTTTCTATTCGGGTAGATATGCGCAAGTATGCGTTCGCCTGTGTTTATTTTGTAGGAGCTCTTTGTAGAGTTGCAGCGGTACTAAGTTTACTCTGGGAAAAAATGTCACACAAACAGTTCTCAAGGCGTAAGAGTGGAGTCATTTTTCCTGCCTGCAGCTGTAGCAGGAGCATGGCGAAACTCAACAGCGCAACTGGAAAACTCTGCGTTTGAGTTTCACTATGCAGGGAAAGAGTAAACAATAACACTTTGTCACTTTCAGCATCAAATCTTTAAATACAACTTGAGCATGGCAGAATTGTAACAAAACACAACACGGAATCCATCTAACAACTTCTAATCATGTTCTTGGGTGTTTGCCTCTTGTACATGCAAACACACAATGTCTTAATTGCTCCAGTTTCCTGCTTTTTGTATTGTTGTACATGTCTCCATTATGTCATCTTCCCCCCCTTTTTCCTTTGGAGGGTGATGGCAATGGAAACATGGATTTCTGAGAGCGGAAAAGCGTCTGTTTGTGGTCCCCTTAACCTCTGACCTCTACTCTGGGGTTATTTTACATGCTCTGACAGATTACATAACCTTTTATCACAGCATACAACTATGAATTTTGGCACAAGTCCATTTCAGATGTTCTAAATGCAAAGCAGTTCATAGACGTGTGTGTGCTTGTAGTGCCAGGCTTATGCAGTGGTAAACAATATGGTGCCTTTTGGACATTTTCTTAATTAGCAATAGCAGTTCAGCATGCACTAAAATGACAGAGCCAGTAAGAGAGTTCTGGATATTAGCATTATGTTTAAAGAAAGGTGGAGATTTCTGCCTTATCAGCTTTTATCTCCATTGTTTTCATTCCGGGGAACATCGCATCCTGATCTCTTGTTTTCCATGGGAATCTCACAAAAGGCTTGAAGGTCTATGGCTCAGATTGCATTTTTTATTTTTGTAAGAAATGACTCGTCGCCCCCTGGAGAAAACAATATGTAATTACAACATCAGATCACAAGCGCAACACACAAACAAGACCAGATTGTCTGGAATCGCACTGCTGCTTCCTTGGAAACTCTTACAGTGAAGTGACATAAGGTCAACGTATGGGACTCAACAACACCTCTTTTATTCAGTGATAGTCAAAGAGTGTTTGTGTGCTCTTAAAGTATTTAGGAATATACTATTTAATTATTTGATCTGAATTGACTCCTGTTTTATGTTTTTGTGTGTAAAATAGTAGCCTGCATCAAAATTAAAAGCCCCCCCCCCCAAAAAAAAGAAATGATTTACTCACCCACAACTTGCACCACATAAAGTATTTGAGTTTCCTTTCTTCTGCTGCACACTACAGAAGAGGTTTTGAGCAATTTTGCCCAGTAGCCAAGTGTGCTATGGAATTCAGTGAGTGCTGATTTGAACATTCTTCAAAATATCTTGTTTTGTGAAAATTTTGGAACTACTTTATGTGTGTGTGATGTTGGTGTGTAAATGTTGATTTAATTGTAATCTTTTTAATCCAAAAATGCATAATTTTAACAGTCTTTAACTTAAGACATTTTTCATACTTAATTCTGTAAATGTATGACAATTCCACCAATAAGCCTTGTCTTGACATACTGTATGTAAGGGTTCTGCTACCTCTTCTATTACTTCTATTACTACCATACCTGTCAACATTGGGATGTGAAAATAAGGGATCATCCCCCCAATACCCCCCCCCCCCCCAAAAAAAAAAGATAAAAAAAACCACATATTAAATGTGTCCTTTTATAGCCGTTTCAAAGTAAATAAACAGTTAAACAGTCAGTAATAATTTTTTAGATTAATATTTACAAAAGAAAATTTTATAGTATGCGTTAGCAAACAGATTAGCTTATTAAAATTACCTGTTATAAAGAAATAGGATCAAGTGATCAAATCTTATTCATCTTTTCCTCACTGTATAACTTACACATTTAGAAATAAAGAGCAGCGAATGAATCTCATTTATTTAGATTTTTGGTTTGATTACATTAAATAACAGGGGTGTCACTGTTATAAATAAAAGAAGTTTACATATATAGTTATAATGAAAGCATTCGATTGCTTTCCTAAAGTTTTATGCTCATTTAAGAAAAGAATATTTGTGTTTGAAAAAAAAACTCAAGATCGACATCTTTAGATGTTATTATTATTAATTTTGTGTATATGTCTGTTCAAACACAAACACAAAACCCAGTATCCACTTTCCCTCTGCTTCTAATCTAGTGTACAGAATCCGTTTGGGAAACAGCGTCTGTTTATCACTACGGACGCGTCAGCTGAAAGTCACGCACCGCTTTATGGCTGTTTTGAGGATTGTATAGGAGGAGCGACGGCACCTGTAATGAAAAGGAAAGAGAATCCTGCCGTCTTTATGTTTAATTCAGAGTGTTTCACGCCTAAATAAACCGAAAGCACAGAGATTCCAACAGATTTAAGAGCAAAGGCGGCCCCTGGTGGTTCGGTGGTATGGGTTGCGTATAGGGAGGATCGGCTCTTTATTATTATTGACACCCGTCGGAGAACGGCTGAAAATACGGGAGAAATACGGGAAAATACATTTACGGGATGATAGCGGGATAGAACTGTAAAATACGGGAGAATCCCGGGAAAAACGGGAGTGTTGACAGGTATGATTACTACTGAGTAGTAACTATCTACTGAGTGTAATGCATGGTTGAAGTAGCATTTAGGCCATTGCTTTTAACTCTTCAATCTTTCCTGGAATCATCTTAATTTCATATTATTTAATGATTCTGCTTATTAGTTTTACAGCATAGCATTGTTTTTTTTTTTAACAAATAAGTCACTCCGTGTAATATTTGAGTTTCTTTTTTCTGACTTCACGTTCTATAGCTTCATTTCCTAAATGGTTTCTAATAGTATCATTGTCTTGACAACACACACACATATATATGCCGGCAGCTAGCTCTCTGCAACTCTCACATGGTCGCCCACTGAAGCTAAGCAGGGCTGTGCCCGGTCAGTACCTGGATGGGAGACCACATGGGAAAGCTGGGTTGCTGCAGGAAGTGGTGTTAGTGAGGCCTGTCACAGCTTAAGTATCTGTTTGTCTGTGTATGCTTGTGGCTGTACCTGTGTTAGCGTGAGTGTGTTTGACTGTCTGTTTACTTTCCCCGTCAGCTGTGTGGTCACGTGGAGGACATCATCCAATCAGCGCATCAGCAGCTGTACCGCATTACCTCTGCTATTTAAGCCTGTGTTCACGTCTTGTCTTTTGTCAGTTCGTTATGTACAATCTGTGTCTGTGTTTGTCAGGCTCCCTGCGTGTTATGCTGGTGGTGAGTGCTATGAACATCTCTCCGTTGTGAAGTTATCTTCTATGACTATCGGCTTCCCGAACAGTGTCATGTGATCGATGTGTTTCGTTTGTGACTGCTACTTCCTGGTATGTATGAAGGTTTCATCAGCTGTTTAGCTGCATCGTCTTCGCTAGAAAATACTCCTGTGTGCTTCACCACCACATTCACGAACTCTGTTATTTTTGAACCTTGTTTTCATTAAACTTCTGTTTATCTGTTACTCTCGCACTTGGGTCTCTCTGTTGTCACGTGACAGAACGAACCGACCAATAATGGACCCAGCGAGAGTTTTTTTTTTT
>CAIGQQ010038854.1:4045042-4071293 GCA_903798035.1 Danio albolineatus | reverse complement strand
ACACACACACACACACACACACACACACACACACACACACACACACACAAACACACATACAGCCTGGGTGTAGTTTATTCATACCTGTGAGAGAAAATCACCTTTAGAAGCCAAGCTTATTTATAAGGATTCACACTCCTCCACTAATATAAAATACCTCATTATATAAAGCTCTTTTTGTGCCTTTGATGAGAATATAGAAGTCTGTAAAAGTACTAAACTACATTTAAAGTATGAATCAATGCATTAGATTAAATATCAAACAAAGTGGCTTTTATTTCAAGAGAACCAGTTTGTACACTCCATCAAGATGTGCTGATCAGTGATTTTTGGCTGTTCCATGCACAAGGTTTTTCAACCAAGGGGGACTGTGCTTTGGCAGTTAGGGTTGCACCAAAACTTTTAATTAATTTCGCTCTCCACCTTAGGCACTTCAAAACCCTTTCTGTTTTAAAATCTAGTCTTAAAACTCATTTGTACTCTCTGCCTTTTAACACTATATGAGAATCTTATGTCTGTCTTAGGGTGCTTTCACACTAGCACTTTTGGTCAGCACCCGGGTTCCTTTGACGTCATAGTATGGTACGTTTAGCTAGTGTAAACACGTCTTCTGAACTTGGGTGCTCACCCGTGAACCGTACCCGAGTCCGCCTGAAAGAGGTGGTCTGGGGTACGGTTCACGCGAACTCTGGTCCGGTACACTTCTGGTATGAATGCAATCCTACCAAATAATGGAAGTGAACCGCTGTTGATGACGTATAATTCGGTTGACCCGTCACGGTCGTGATAGAGAAGACATTTCCAAGATGAGCAGGAAGGGTTCAATATAGACATCAGAAGAAACTGAAGATTGAGTAATAGGAGAACGAATTTGATGTGCGTATGTCTTTCCATTTTGGCGCTTTCGTGACTGTCACCTAGCAACAGCTGTAAACAAAACAGCAGCTGGATGACGTAAGCGTACTGGGGTGCAGAAGGAAAAAAGACAGTGTGAACACAAACCAACCGAGGAGGTGGCAAGCGGGACAATCAAACTTGGGTTTCGGACGCAGCCAAAGTGTCTTGATTATTACGTCAGTCTTAGTACATGATGTTACTGTTATTAGTGTTATTACTACACTGCACAATGATTGAATCTATCAGGTAACGTGTCACAGCGTCAGCACACTGCTTCCGTCTTTCGCTTTCACACTTGTAGTTAGTAATTTTAGTGTAAACCTCAGATACTGTTGGTTGGTTCCTGATGGTTGTGCACCTTTTTTTATAATGACACAGATCGCTCTGCCTATGCATGCCAGAATGCCGTGGAAAAAGTGACTGACAGGTGGTAATTTGTGTAACTTTATTTATGATTTGGTTATGGGTAAAACAAAGGCCATGGGGTCAGGTAGTTAAAACGGTAGGCTACAAATAATTAATTAGTTATGAACTAATTAATTATTTATAAATAATTAATTCACCGACGCCTATCATGATGATGATGCCATCGTCCATCTCAATGTTTCACTTTAGACATTGTAAGATGCCAAATTGGTCGACGATGCCCAACCCTTCACCGAACACAACATCAGATTCACAATCCTCAGCACCTTTGGAATGCAAATGAAGGTATTTATGAAATCCAAGACATTTTTGTGCCTCTACTGAAAGTCTTTCAGCCAAAAATGTTCATACAAAGACGACCAACATTTCCCCACCAAGTAGGGGACTACAAACCACTATGTCGCTCTTTATATGAAGTACAGCTTTTAATTTTTAAATGTGAATGAAAGTCTCCGTTAAATCATCAAATAATGTTTATGGAATTCAATATGGGTCCCTGAAGTTCAAGCATGTTTTGCTCATTTGAGAACCAATGAGTTTCACTTGTTTTTCTATACACTAACTAACTAACTAACTCACTAACTAACTAACTAACATTTTTTCCTAATAAAAAATAATTTTCTAATATTTATTTTATTTTAAAAATATATCATGGGAATGTAAAAAAAAAGATCTATACTTTTCTCCATTGTTTTTCCCAGTAAATGTTAATGACAGACATATTTAACACTTAGCTGTGTTTTGTTTATGCTTGTAAATCTGCTTCGCCAAGCACTCTCCTATTACCATACACATGCATTTTAAGAATTTTTGATTGTTTTACAAAGTGAGAAAAGTCAGCTGTTTATACGTTTAAAGTTATTTTGCACTGGGGTGGCCAAGCACGGGTCAGGGGTACAAAAAATACCCATTTTCAGAAGAAAACTGATTACATTACATTTAAGAACAGATTACATTAAGAAAACTATTACAATTACAAAAAAACTAATCACATAGTTAAGCCTTTAAGAAGAACTAGTAAAATATGATTAACTGGTTATCATAGCAAAGGCTAAATTAATTATTAAAGAATTAGTTTAAATGTGATGAAAAATCACTTTTTTTTTCAGAGGAGGGCTAAATAAATAAATCTGTTTATCCGTCTTTAACACTGTGAAGACAATGACATCATTTACATTTTTTCAAATAGTCTCATCACACAAAGCTAACATGAAAACAACAGGAAAATACTTTCATTTATTTACATTGATGACTTTTTTTTAATGCTGCTGATTAGCGTTGTAATTATAGCTGTTTTGCTCTGACAAACATTTATCCCAAATCATATTTTAAAATTTAGCTTAATATTATGCAATTTATTAGTACTACACTGCACAATGATTTCATTTAATTGGACAGAACACAATGTAAAAATGTACTCAAAATGTCAAAAAGCAAAACAAAAACTAATCGCAGTTCTGACATGGAGCAATACCTTTTATAGATTAAACACTTAGGCATAACAAAGTCATATGCAAAAACGACCCAAATGAGAAACTCCTTTTGACTCAACACTGCCATCCAGTGTTCATGCGTTAAACTGTTTTTAAACTGCAATTTTTGAACGCATTCAGCTGATCTTTGGGTCTAACAAGAGCACTTTTAGCTTAGCTTAGCATAGATGATTGAATCGGATTAGACCATTAGCCTCTCGTTCAAAAGTGACAGAAGAGTTTTGAAGATTTTCCAATTTAAAGCTTGACTCTTATGTAGTCATGTTGTTTACTCAGACAAAAAATTAGAGGTTTTCTAGACTGATACGTGTAGGAACTATATTCTTATTCAGGCTTAATAATCAAGGAACTGCGCTTTGTAATATGGTTGTGCTGGCTGCAGCCATGGTACAGCAACAAAGTGTCTTGATTATTACGTCAGTCTTAGTAGATGTTACTGTTATTAGTGTTATTACTACACTGCACAATGATTTATTTTAATTTGACAGAACACAATGTGAAAATGTACTCAAAATGTCAAAAAGCAAAACAAAAACAAATGACAGTTGTAACATGGAAGCAAAACCTTTTCATAGATTGACTTTTTCTAAGATTAAAGTCTTATTCATAATAAAGTCATTTGCATAAACAACCCAAAAGAGAAACTCCCTTTATTCAACTGCCATCCAGTGGTCATGGGTTTTTAAACTGCAATTTTTAAACCCATTCAGCTGATCTTTGGGTCTAACAAGAGCACTTTTGCATAAACCCCATTGATTAGCTAAAGCTAACTTAGCTTAGCTTAGCTTAGTTTAGGCTTACCACTAACAAGATCATTGTGGTTCAGTGCTGTTAAATATTACAATGCAAATCATTTGTTCAATTTCAATATATAATTCAGAATTAACACTGAAGCAAATCAGTTTAAAACAGGAATGGGTGGTTAAAAATAGCTGTGTATCCCTACAGTATGTACATCATATCGCAAAAACTAAGCTCCTGAACAAGCTTGAACAGCATGTGTCTTTCCTGAAAGAGCTTATTTAAGACAATAAAAATTATAAACTGTAAATGCTAACCTCTTAACATGCCCACTGTCGTTCTGCTCCTTTAAAATGTCGTCTGATCACTGCCGTTGTTGAGATTCAAATGCAAACATCTCATTCAGATTCACAAAATTGAGTGAATTTTCTTAAAACAAAAGGTGAAGCCATCTTTCCTCAGTTTTATTAGCTTATTTGGTTTCTCAAATTAAGCCTAATAATTTTTACTGGTTTGCTTAAAAAAATAAGTGAAATTTATATCTTGATTTTATTAGCAAAATATAATATTTCTTAATATTTTATAATAAATCCAGAATACAATTTTTTTAAAGAAAATATGCAAATTTTTAATGACGACATACATTTATTTAAATGAAAATGACAAGCCTCAAGATTCATTTTTTTTACAGTGTAGTACATGATGTTACTGTTAGTAGTGCTATTAGTACTACATTGCACAATGATTTCTTTTAATTTCACAGAACACAATGTAAAAATGTACGCAAAATGTCAAACAGCAAAACAAAAACAAATTACAGTTGTAACACAGAAGCAATACCTTTTCATTGATTGACTTTTTTAAGATTGTTTTTTATTTTTTATTATTATTATTTTTTAAGGATTTTCAAAAAGTACATACAACAAAGACAAACAAACAAACCATCCCCAAGTGCTGCAAATTAAATAAAAGTTTACAGATGTAAGTTTTAAAATAATTAATTAATTAAAAATAATAATATAAATAAATAAATAAAATAAAAATAAATAAATAAATAAAGAAGCCAGAACGCTATTAAAATAAAAAAAAATTCTGAGTTTACGTAGAAAGGATGGAACAGTTTCCTAAAGTCTCCTGAATTTGTCCTGTTTGTGGTTGAGGTCATAAGTTAATTTTTCCAAAGGAAGAAAGACTGACAACTGAAAAAATCCACACGGAGATAGTTGGAATTTGAGAAGTAGACCATTTTAGTAATATACATTTCTTAGCCAGAAATGTAAGAATTGTCAACAAAGGTTTGAGCTCTGAGTCAGAAAGATCTTCAGGAATGTCATTCAGCAAAAAAAAAGTGAGGGGGAGAAAATAAAATGTTTTCCAATTATCTCCTGGATTGCAGAATGAACCCCTCTCCAAAATGGTTGAATGTGAACACTAGACCAAAACACATGACAAATGTGCCCTTACAAGTTTTGCACGTAAAAGACTTTTTCTAAGGTTAAAGTCTTAGGCATAATAAAGTCATATGCATAAACAACCCAAATGAGAAACTCTCTTGATTCAACACTGCCATCCAGTGGTCATGGATCACAACAACAACAGGAATAACAATAATTCTACATCTCTGACATATTCCCTTTCATGCATCATTTGTAGTTTTATATACCTAAGCTTCCTCTCACACACATACACTCACGCCATTCTGTCTCCCAAGGACTGCTGGATCCGATTCCGCAAGCTAACTTGGGTCACAGAGGGTATTGGTATCAGTACAACGCACACACACACACACACACACACACACGCGCACACACAGTACTTGTTGGCGGTGATTGTATTTGACAGCTCCGAGGCGTAGGAGAGAGCCGGACTGAGGTTGTGACAGCCTCTCTGCTGTCGGATCTTGTGGCAGCATTGATTGCTGGGTAATGGGTGCGGCTCACAGCCATCGACCGGCTGCTGGGCTTCATCCGCCTACAACTCCCTTTGGGCCGAAGGAGGCAGACAGACAGACTTTGCTTTCCTGCTTGTGTCAGATTGTGCTAAGAGAAAACAAGGTGACGAGAAAGGATGCATCTCAGTCCTAAAGCTAATCAACAGAGAAGTGGCTGCTCCTAAATCTGTGGTAGTATTGATGTTTTTGACAAGTGACAAAAACCTTCAAGCGCGGAAGGTTAAACAAATTTGTGAGGCGAAGTGCTGCAGGAAGGTTAAGGATGTTTTAGGAAAACTGTTTTGCTGAGGAGATCCTTGTCATTTACTAGTTGTGGATCAGAGTTCCTTTGTAAACTTAGAAGGTTAACCCTTGTGTGCTGTTGAGGATGTTTTCATCCACTCTGGGGGGATTTGGAGTCTTAATTTGGTCAGTTTTCTCTGTGTTTTAGCAAATGAAATAGTTGTTGGCACTAGGCATGGGACGATAACCGTTTTCAAGGTATACCGCGGTTTGGAAAAGTCAAGGTTTTCATGCCGCCAAAATTTTCTGCTGTACTGTTCCTGAGGTATGAGTAAGATTTTTTTATTTACTTTTTTTTTTTTTTTTTTTTTAATGTTTCTCAAAATAAAATATGTTGTGTTCAAAGGGGGAAAAAGTTTTTTTTTTTAGCCAGACATTTAAAAAGAATATTTGTTAGAGCAGTAAACACAATACCGTCATACCGTGAAACCGTGATATTTTTATCTAAGGTTATCATACCGTCAGAATCTTATACCGTCCCATGCCTAGTTGGCACCAAATCTTATTTCGACACATATTTAGGGAAAATGCTTTGAAAGTTTTCAAAAATTCAACACTAAACTCTAGGCAAATTTAATACCCTTTTGTTGGTGGTTGTTTCTATCCCATAGACTTCCTTTGTAATGACATTTTTTTTGTTTGGTGGTTTTCCCTGTTGGGAAAAGGTCATTCATTCATTTATTCATTCATTTTTTACTTTAGATTATCAGTTGCAGTGCAAAAAATCTTAGTATCTGGCTTTTATATGGAGTATAGTGTGAGTGCGTGTGTGTATGTGAGAGAGAGACCTTTGAATTACCTTGATATGTTTGAGAAAATAACAAAATAAGCACCTCAGCTCTCAGAACATAGTACAGTAAGTGTATTTATGCACGCATATCATAATTTGTTGTTTTACTTCATAGAACTCCATATAAAACTCGGAAAATCTCAAGGCTTAATGGTGCCAACTGATGATCAACAGTAAAAATTACAAATTTTACCTGTTTCCAACAAGGAAAAACACCAATAATCAATGCATGATTATTTTGTGTTGTTATAATAGCAGTCAATGAGGCAAAAACAGCCACAAACATAACAAAAGGGTAGTCAGTTTGAACAGTACACAAGGGTTAAAGGAACATTCCATTTTTTTTTATTTTACCAAAAGTATCTGGCTGTAGAATATCACATGCGGTCTCAGACACGTTTACTCAATAGATTTAGTGATGTCACTGTGAGGGGTAGAGTTAAGGGTTGGGTTAGGTGTACGCATTAAAAGCATTGCATGTAGTCTCAGCTTGGACGAGCACCTGGTCATGCACCTCCCTGTCCATTTTACAAGTCACCTAGAGCTAGAACTGTTGAGTTTAACATTTTTGAATCCATTTAACTGATCTCTGGGTCTGGAGGGAGTACTTTTAGCTTAGCTTAGCATAGATGATTGAATCTGATTAGACCATTAGCATCTCCTACAAAAATGATTATTTTCCAATTCAAAGCTAGGCTCTACTGTAGTTACGTTGTGTTCTAGGCTCGAAATTAGACATTTTTTAGGCCCCGTTTACACGGATGCATTTTAGTTTTAAAATCTACACTCTTTACACACTTTAATCTAGTGTTTCTAAAAAGCTCTGTTCACGTTACACCTCTGAAAACCCACATCAAGTGACCGCATCCAGGCTCTGGCATGTGCTGTTAAGGACTAGAACCAGTGACGTTCTTGCAGTGATGACTTGGCAACAGTGCTAACCACTAGCACCACCCATCTAGGAAAGGAGGAGGAGTAGGGGTGGAAGGGGGGATTCTTCAAAGCGAAAATGACTGTGATGTGGAACTTAGGGTTTTATAGTGGCTTAGGAATCATCTGATTGGTGAATCATAAATTTGGATAATGCGGGAACAGCCGCAAGCAATCATAAGTACATGATCCTCTCGAAATTAGTTAATAAATAAACTTCACTTAAAACCAAAACTGCCTCTTTAGCATTTTCAAAACACTCCATTTTTGGGGCTCGAAAACTCTGGGGTGGTGTGGACGGTGAGGCCTTAGACTGATATGTATAGGAACTACACTCTCATTCTGGTGTAATAATCAAGAAACTTTATTGCTGTACAATGGCTGCAGCAGGCTCAATGATATTAACCAGACCCTGAAAATCCTGCAACCGTGGAGACATTTGTGAAAGACGATTCAGAACTAATTTCATGTGTTGTGTATATCATTGTGTCTGCTGCAGCCAACAAAGTGTGTTGGTTATTACATCGGTCTTCATACATGATGTTACTGCACTATAGAAGAGTCAAGCTTCAAATAGGAAAATTATCTAAACTCTTTGGTCATTTTCGTTTAATTTTCCACTATATTTGAAATCTAGATATTAAAGCTATTTGTCTGCACTAATAACTAGGGCCACACGGAATCTGTGCGCGCAGAATTCCGCAGATTTTTAGCCCATCATTATCTCTGTTTATTTACTTGTGTACATGTGTGTAAATGTATATTTAGTCCATTTTCAAATTAATTTCAGTAATAATATTGACTAATATGAAAATATTCATGTGATTTATTTACAATAAAGTTTGTAAAGTATTATTTTCGGTGTTTTAGTAGATATTTTATATGAGGTACTTGCTTTGTTTACCAAATAAAGTGGATCTAGTTAGATTCGCATTGTAAACATTAAATAAATGTTAATTTATTAAATTAGTTTTTATTTCATATATTAAGATTTTAGTTATGATACTCCCAAAATCATTCCGCATGAATCCGCAGATTTTTAACAAAATACTCCGCAGAAATGGCAAAAAATCATCCTGCTAATAACCTATCGTTACTGTGTCAACACATAGCACTGAGGTGTTCACAGAAACCCGAGTTCAATTCCCGGCTCAAGGTCCTTTCCCGATCCTTCCCCTCTCTCTGCGTCCATCCTTTTCCTGTCTTTTCCTGTTCACTGTCTTGTCCATTTAAAGGGGAAAACAAGATAAAATGAAAATAAAAAAAAGAAAGCCCTTTAAAAGTATTTGAATAGATTTTTAACAAATGAAACCTTATTATAACGTGTAACCTGTTTTGTTTTATGCACCTCGGAAATCAAAGACATACACAAAGTTGCACCAATCACATGATATAAATTATTTATTTACATTACAGCGAATAAAAACAAAGAAAAAAAAACATCACAATTATGTTATCCTATTCGAAATATATAATACATAACCAAAGAGAGCCCCGGAAGGCTTGTTTCTTCTATGACAACAAATACAAGGCAACATGTGGCACACCTCTCTAGTCATTCATCCATCCATCCGTCCACAAGCATTCCTCTTTTCCAGACTGTTGTAACCCCAGGGAAGAGCTGTTTTTGGCAGTACCCTGACATTTTGACGAAACTGACTGCCTGTTCTCTTTCCCACTGAGTCTTACTCAAGCCTGCAGGCCAGGTGGAAAACCACCACAGGCCAGTCCTGTGTGGCCCGTCCCCTGCTTTGCGTCCGTTGGGATTTCAGGGACGATCAGCACGCTGCCAGGAGTCCTGCCTCTGTTCTTAACACACCCAGCATCACCTGTCTGGAGGGGTGTGTGATCCCACTATTCCCTGGGGCCTTTCTCTGCTGTCTTTTAGCACATGTCACTCGAAGTTTAAGGTTCGTCAGATGAGTCTGGTGGAGGCCCGCAGGGTGTTTTCGGAGTTGAAATGTGGAACGTTTTGTTTCTGCCGTGCTATCCGATTCCCACGTGGACACCTTCTGTGAACACACACACAAAAAGGAGGCTTTTATTTTCCTCACAGTACTATATTATGTAATTAAAACAAGCCATATGATTCTGTTTATCCTTGTAGTTCATGTTCAAGGTCAGTTACAAAGTTACAAGAGCTTTATTGTTTATTATAAAGAAGCACATCGAACCAGTTCAGATATTACAGCAGATGTCTACGGCACAATTTGAAATATTGGCATAAACCACCCAAAGGTATATGCAAATAAATAAAGACGACAAGGATTATAGTTTGTGGAGATGCAAAAGCATATTTTGTTGAGGGCAGCATCAGTTTAAAGGGCACCTATGGTGGGAATCATCTTTTTCAAGCTGTTTGGACAGAACTGTGTGTAGGTATAGTGTTTCCACAGTCATATTGGGGTGATTAAACACAATCTAAACGGTCTCTTTTTAAAATTTTCTATTTCCTGATGGTAAAATAGCATCCAAATCCCTCCCATTTTGAGGCCGACTGCAACTTGACGTAGGAGTGCGGTTTCCCAGCCCACCGAATTGATTGACATATTGACGTATTAACATGTCTCTGTAGTAACGCATATAATCATATCCACAAGACAGGACATGCGCAAAAGCAACCGGTAATAAAATATCTGACCAGTTCGTTAGGATCATCAATCATCATCAGATGTGATCAAGAGTGAGTTTTACAAGTTTAACACGTGTTTAAAACAGTGCAGGTTTGTAATGAATTACAGCGATTTACTTCAGCTTTACTTTATCACCACAGCTGCGTGTCAGTAGAATTATGAATGAAGACACTTCAATCCCGGTTTGTGGACGTTAAATCAGGTTTATTTAGTACATTAACACAACGGATATCCATACAGCAGTGGATATTAACGTGTATCCTGTCAGATTTGCTGTGCAAAAACAGTGCAAAGCTAAACGTGCATGCTGTCTGTGTGTGTCTGCTGTGTGTGCACGAACTTTGTTACTGTGTCATTTAAGACACAGTCCACAAAAAACACTAAAAGATGCCTAGAGCTAAAAATGACAAACTTCTGAAAGGTATAATAAATAATCTGATGGGTGTTTTGAGCTAAAACTTTACAGACACATTGTGGAGACACAAAAGGCTTATATTAAATCTAAAAAAAGGGGTAAACTAGGTGCCCTTTAAATTAAAAATTATGGCTGTGAATTGTTTAGCAAAGATGCAAAGATTGCACCGTTTGTTCCAACTGATCTTCTTGATTATTAATTCTTTTTCTTGTCGGCTTAGTCTGTTTATTAATCTAGGGGCGCGACAGCGGAATGAACTGCCAACTTATCCAGCATGTGTTTCACGCAGCTGATGCCCTTTCAGCTGCAACCCATCACTGGAAACATCCATACACACTCATTCACACACATACACTCTTATTGATCATGTGAATCTAACTGATATTGTCAAACTGCTGCCATTATGAACTATTTAAGTTGCTTTACAAGGATTAAAAACTAAAAATGGTGACTAATAATGGTGACGGTTAAAATGTTATGAGTTGCTTTCAAACTCATCTACAACTACACCAAACTGTGATCACACTACAAACAAGTCATAACTAGAATGCTATGAGAGACAATAATCATTCATTGTTTACTTGAATGATTATGTCAGCTCACCATGTGTATTAGACTGTACTAGACAAAACATGCAATTCTGAGTGTGCCTAGCACAGGTGATTGGGGTTGACAAACCACCTGTAGAAATACACTTTCATCTGACACTAACTGACACAATTACACAATTACTCCATCTTAAAAAAATAAATTGCATTCACAAAAAGGTTTTGTCACAGGTGAGTGGGCTTGACAAACCACCTGTAGAAGCACTGTTCTCCATATAAAAAATCCATTCCCACAATCCTTACTCTAGCACTTAATTCTCTGAGCACAAACAGTTTCTTTATATAATTATCATAAATATAGTTGCCTCTTGTTGAATCGCTGAATGCCTCCTCAATTGTAAGTTGATTTAGTCAAAAATGCCTGCTAAATTACCAAATGTAAATTAAACTGTAATACATGATGTTTAAAAAGTGTTTAATTGTTGCTGCATATTTTTTTTTTATTCTGAAAAATATTTCTAGAACACAGAATTAAAAAAATAATTAAAAAAAGTATTCGTTTTACTATAATATGAATTGCACTACATTCCTGTTTTAAATCGACAGTGCATAGATAGTGTGAGATGATGTGGGAGACGGATGGAGATCAGATAGCGACAAACAGGCACTTGCTGTGGTTTAAATTGTCTCATTAACAGCTTCTCTCGTCGCCAGCAGCTCAGCGGGGGAACGCGTCAAGCTCAGGGAATCTTTATTATATTTTTCCTCGTCGCTTTATTAAATGTCATGTTTTGCATAGGGCAGAATGCGCCGCTGGCTCTTAAATCGGCTCGGAGGCAGCAGGGTTCGCGAGGGACACTGATTCCTGACCAGACCAAAGCTGTTCCCGTTTTAATTAGTTCCATCCTCGCGCTCCAAACACGGGCTTTTACACAGTGAAGAGAACCTTTAACTTACTGGCTGCACGGGCTGAGGAAACTAATCACCAACAGGTCTTAAAGCATTACTTTCTGCACTCAAAATTAACTTTTTCCCTTGCCAGCCAATGGCGAGAGAGAAGATTAACTGCCATAAATATTTCTTTGCAGCTGTGAAAGGGTTTGGTGCATTATTTTAATTTAAAAAGTTTTTAGCTGTTTTCCCCCTTGTGACACTCTGGGGCAGTTTCATACATGATAGAAGGCAAATCTTGATTTAGTTTCTCATATTTTTGTTCAGGCAAAGAGTATTTTACATTTAGTTCACTGTTCAAAAAAACTTTTTATTTTATTTTATTTTTTTTAAGTCTCTTATATGTCTCAAGCTGCATTTATATGATCATAAATGCAAGAATATTGTTGGAGAAAAGTAATATTGTGAAATATGATTACAATTGAACTGATTTCTTTTTAAAATCTAATTTAAATGCATTATTAAGCAATACTTTTCAAGTCTTCAGTATAACGTTCCTTCATAATTTGCATTTTGTCTTATTATAGACCTTTTTCTTGGAACGCAAACTTACCCATTATGCTTTGCGTGTATGCGCAAGGAGAATGCTAAGAACTTCCGGTCGGCAGCTGATGCGTATAAACAGTCACATTTGGCCAGCTTTGAAACAATAGTTTTAATCTGTTTTATTTTATTTTAACGTCTTTGGACCAATACTGTTGTTGATCAGCACCACCTCCTGGACTGATCATTTAAAAACAGCTGCTGTGAGGCATTATCCCCTCATTGTCAGACGGCATCTTGTGCTGTTTACAGTAAATGAAGCCTCGTCATCGCTAAAGTCAACATCTTCTCTTTCAGTCAAATACATAACCAACCCAAACTAATGTATTCACTAAACTGTTTGACACACACACGTTGCCTGTACTGTCCCTCTTACATAAACATAAACGGCTCCCGATTAGAATCAACATGCAGATCAGCCAGCAGAGTTTCAGTAACGGACTTTTATTGGTCATTTTTGTAAATTGCATGATTTACATACCTGCTAATCTTTAAGCTAGTAATCTGGTTTGCTCTATAATGCAGTGAAGTATTGCGCGCGCGCATTGAAGAGCCGCTGAGCTAAAAGCTGACAGGCCGTGAACACACGCACACACACTGTAATTCTGACGGCAGACACGTGAAGTTGGAGAACGCTTTTCTCTCGCGCTTGAACCACAACTGACAGATTATAACTCCTTTAACACACCTTTCAAAGCTGTGTCACAAAAACGCTCCGTAATCCACTCAAAACGCTATTAAAACCCATTTTCGGATCGCAAATTACCTATTGTAAGCACTAAACGGAAGTTCTAAACATTCTACCGGAAGACGCTGGTCGCTATACCCTCCATGCAGCTGCCAGGAAAAAGGTCTATAAATGCTTAAAATGATTTTATTGCTGTCTCCCTCTATTTGTCCCTTTTTCCAAACCAATTAAGATATAGCTTAACATTGTCTACGACAAAGTCAGAATTAAATACATTTTTGTTGTTGTAAATGTTAAAACGCTTGTTAAATTGGTTATAGAAACTAATGTTGCAGCACACAGTCATTTTGTTAATCATTTAATCTTGTTATAATTTGAAGGATTAAAAGAGTAATAGTCTCTCTCACTGTCCCTATCTGGTCTATTAAAATCCCAGTAGTACCTAAAATCCTAGAGTAAAATCTCGATGTTTAAATTCAATCGATAAGTTCTGTCAATTATTCTGATTTATGTATTATAGTACTGGTTTGCAATTCACTTTGGATATAAGCATCTGCGAATATGTAAATGCAGACTTTGATTATTTAACTCTTAATAATTGTAAAATACAAGAAAAAATAAGGGTATATTTTTGGATAAAATATTTAGTTATACATATTCTAAAACAGTCTAAATGTATATTTTAGATATATTCAACATTTGAAGTGGATCAAAATCTTTCATTACAGTTGTGCCAAAACTATTGTTTTGATCTAATTCAAATGTTGACTATTATATTTATATTCGTTTTAGAATAAGTATAAGTAAATATTTTAACAATTGTCAATAGTATGGTATGTTTTTAGAGATTTGGTGAATTTTATATATAATTTTAAATAAAGCTAAATTCTTACATATTTATATGATCTAGAAAAGGGTAATAATTAGATGAGATCATATGGATATGGAGCAAATCTCAAATCTTTACATACCTTGATAGTCAAATAACACTAATGATAATCAAAACACAAGCACAATGCACATTAGCATCCACGCTAACAGATGATCATTTTGTGTTCATTATGTGCGCTGCTTTACATGCTTGAACTCGGGAATGTCAGTTGGATATTGATTGTCTGTCAATGTGTGTATCTTCGTTAGCCAGGCAATTTGTTCTGAAAGTGACTCCATTGATGCTGTGCCATTATCATTACAGCAGTGGTCTTTTTTTATCACACTGACCCCAAATCTCTTAAGGAAATTGTATATTATTTGGAAAAAAAGTATAAAGAAACACAACAGCATATGTAAATACGTTAATGCATCACACAAACAAAAATCTTTTAAATCGGGTTTTTCCATTTTTCTTTTTGTAAAAATGTGGTAAATAGCAGTCTACAAGGAGCTAGGGTTGTCGCGATACTGGAATTCGGAGTGTTTTAAAGCCGCAATGCATCAGCGGATCGCTCTTTTGTAAGCTCATAGACAGACCAGTTGATCTTCATGGCTTTAAAACGCTCCAGTGTTCCTGTATATGTGTTTACACTCAGTAAACTGTGGTGAACGGATGACCTTCTAGGCCAATTACTGTCATTTCTGTTGAGAACGTGACCACAATGGCAAATCAACGATGTTTAAGAACGTGCTCAATAGTAGGGCTGTGCAATATGGACAAAATAGTCATATTGCGATTTTTGAAACGAATACTGCGATTTACGATTTTATTCATGATTTTGGCAACTGTTTTTGCTTTTCAAACAAGTTACATACATTCATTCTAAATGTATTGACACAATCTACATTGTTAAAGTGCTATACAACTAAAGATGAATTGAACTGAATTGAATTGAATGTATTCAGTGCATAACAAAACATTTCACAATGAACATATAACATATATTATAATTTACATATATAACAATATAACATAGTATTAGGTTTAATAAATAAAACTAGTAAAACTGTCTTTAAAACAGACAACATAAAATAAATGAAGATTAACTAACCTCAAATCTAGTTAAACACATACTGTACACAGTAGCACTAACTGCTTGATAAACAAAACTGTTATAAATTGTCTTAAAAACAGACAACATGAAAAAATAAAGATGAACTAACATCAATTCCAGTCATAACAATAAATAAAAACTAACGTAAATCAAAACCATCTATTGGGTTCTCCCACTCAGCTTCATCATGCGCGGAGTGAGCTCTGAACATCTTTCTCCCACTCAGCTTAGCTGTAATTACCCGGTGTGCTGCGTCAGCTCTGATTGGATAACATATTAAAATCATGCGCACAAGAACATATTCTGAATAAAAATCTAAATAAATTAGTGGATAAAATTGCAGCCTTACGCGATTAAGGAATTGCATGTGCTTAAATCGCGATTTTTTTTTTCGATTAATTGCACAGCCCTACTCAGCAGTGCTCAAATGTTAGCCGGAAATGGACATTTTTAAACTTTCAGTATCGATTGGTACCAAATTCCAGTATCGTGACAACCCTAGCTCCTTGTAGACTACTATTTACCACATTTTCACAAATGGAACAACCTGGTTTTAAATATGAGTTTTTGTTTGTGTGATGCAATAATGTATTTAGACATTCTGTTGTGTTTATTTGCTCTTTTTATTCTCCAGAACATATACAATTTCCTTAAAAGATTCGGGATCAGTATGATATAAAAAAAGAAACCTGCTGTAATAAGGCCATATTATCAATGAAATCACTTTCAGAACAAATTGCCTGGTTAATGAAGCCATCTAACAGTGCCCATTTGTTAGCGGAAAATTGACTTTTTTTTTATTTCAGTATCGATTGGTACCGAATTCCTTGTGACAACCCTAAAAGGACCACAACAGTAGTCTAATATTGATTACTAAATATTAGGGGTGTAATGGATCACGGTTAATCTGTGATTCATACGACTCACAACCGATGTTCAGAATACCGTGACCCGCGGATTATAAAGTTTTTTTTAACTTGTGGATTAATCCTAAATTTGTAACGATCGCAGAGAGATCGCCTCTCGCGTCATTCAAATCACATGCATGAAAGCAATTAGGCTTTTCTGTAAAATATTATGATGACGGAAGAAGTGGTAGGTTATTTGGGGTGTGGTGGGTTTCTTAGGTTATTAAACGTGTTTTCTGTCACTACTTGTTTAGCCTGCATTAATGCATTCAGTGTAAGCTGCACGAATAATCATTAAAAGATCAGGATCTCAACACCCATTAAACATAAATTAGAAATGATTGTGATATGCATATGTTTATTAATCCTTCGAATCGCTACAGTCAAATCTCTGTTTGAATAATGCAAAAATCAAGAAAGAGATTCAGTCTTCAGTCTTTTGAGTAGGTTATGAAGTTACAAACAGTCAAATAACACAGAAGAACTTGGATGACAGTTTATAGCTTAGATAAAACCACGGATGTTTAAGGTAAAGATTCAAATCACCGTCATATGCATTTAACTTGATGCTCAAAATGAAAGTTGTAGGCAGCAATTACATTGTTTAACCAGAAGGTGGCAACAACCAGCCATCAAAAATATGCCACTGAATAATTCTTCAAAAATGACACATCTAGCAATGAAACATGAAGTTTTGAGTGAATAACTGAATCATTTATTGAATCTGAGACTAAAAATAAATATGGGTTGTACAAATTATCACATTTAGCGGCAACAGTATTAGTAATATTTTACAATTTATTTTATTCAGCTGATTATTTCTTCAATTTATTTTATGAGACCAAAAGTGTCTTGCAGTACTGTTTTTGTAATAAATGGAAAGCAAATTACATTTATCTCCCCCTCTTTTTTGGCTGAAAAATGGTCCGATCCATGACTAAAAACCATAACCCGAACCGAGAGATTTCTGATACATTACACCACTACTAAATACTACTAAGGATGTCCTACCATTTTTCCCCATTCATGTTTCAGTTTTACTCCAATTGTTTTTATGACGTCACTTTAACCCAGTTTAACCCAGTTGTTCACCCTCTGAAGTTATAAGCAAAAGTTATCTAAAACATAAAACTGGACTTTAAATCCCTGCAAGCCATTTTCGCTGCATGTTCAGTCTGTTTGGCAAATCTTTGGCTGTCTTTAATCAATAAACCCTCTGCTTCAGAATCCTACAGGGCTACTTTTGGAGAGTTATATGAAATGGACTGTATAGTCGAAAGCCATTTGTGCTGATTATATGAAAGCAAGTGGCAATTTCCCCCCAGGGACCGAACACTGAGGGCAACGGAACTATTATGACATCATAGTCCATTCCACAGCTCCAGTCGTCCCTGGGAGCCTCGTTACGGGACAAACCAACAATCAAAACACGACCGTTGCGCATTGGAGGCCTCAGAAAGCATGCTTACAGGTGAAGCGGAGGAAAACCAGACGGGCTGTAAACTTTTAAAAGGTCAAAGAGTCGGAATGAGCCGCTCATCAGAGTGTGCTTGATTTCCTTCCCGCTCTTTGTGTTTACCATCTCCCCGAACCACTACTTTTGCTTCCTCCCTGATGCTGTCAAGCTCTGCATGCGATGCGGTGTCACAGAATCATTACAATCACCTAATCACTGCACGCCCTTGCAGGAGTGTGTTTGATTAAATGTGGGCTTCAGTCGGAGCATCTCTGATTAGCTGGATGGAAAGGCGGATAGAGTGAGAACGATGCAGACAGACAGAGGAGAGACTGAGACGGGGATTCCGAAAATTAAAGGGAAGAAAGGGAGAGGAGAGGAGACAGATAAGTGGAAGACCTTCCCAAGTCAGTGCTGCAGTTAGAAAGTAGGTTGCTATAGAAACCGGTGGCGGGCTGTAAGGTGAAGAAGGCACTGCGGAGTAAATGAGCACCCCGATCAATCTGAGACCCCGCACCTCTCGCTTCATGAATATGCATGTGTATGTCGGATCACATTACTAAAATGGATATTTCAATTATGATTTTACAGATTGTACATTTAAAGGTGGCGAAAAGTGCATTGGTTTGAATATGTCAAGTTGTTGATAACTACATAGTGGGTATGTGGCTTAGGTGCATTAAAAAATTCTCCAGAAAGGGTTTTACATGCTCATTTGTAACCATTGGAATTATCTCTAAAATGAAAAGTTTGGTTTTGTCCATTTTTAAAATGGTCATGAATATTAATGAGCTCTGATTTGATGCTCTGCAGCTCATGCCTGTATTTGCTTGCTCGCTCACATGCACACACACCGACACACACACATAGACAGACAGATACAATGACATTTGGAAATGCACGTGTAAAATAATCATACTTTGTTTTTCAAGAAATAGTAGATGCCTTAAATTAGTCATTTCAACTGAAGTGGAGAAGTGAATCATGTGCTGGCAACTAAGTTGTTATTCTGAAATAGCAAACCCTAAATAATGCAGGCTAATCCAGGAACTTCAAATCCCCTTGAACGCCATTGAATACGTTCAAAACCATATACCATATACATCCACATTTATATGTATCTTTTTGTCTGTCATGCTGTGGTTTCTTTGTTGTGACTGAACAGGCTAGTGTAAGCTTCATTGAACTGGTTTTGTTTCTGTCAGCTATTTGTTTTTTACTGTTTGGTGCCATCTAGTGACTAAATAATCCACAGGTTATTGTATGCTTTATCAGCTTTACCTTCATTTCTGTCAGCTTTGCATTTGATTAAAGAACAAGTAAACTATCACAGCTTAGAACAATGTTTTGTGACAAGTAGCTGTGCAATAAGCAGTATAGAGAATACCCCCCCCCCCCCCCCCCTGTCTGGCTTTATTCCGCAATCACAACCTTCTAGATGTACTTAATCTTTCAATCAAAATACAAATGCAATCAATATCAACCTCTGCATAAAGAAAATGCGTTTTTCACTCTAGAAAGAGCTGAATTATTTGACATGCTGCTCAAACATGTATTGAACATTTATTACTCAGAAGTTTTCATGTGTTTCTTGCCTCACTTCTAACATTACAACCAATTTCACAATATACACTACCTGACAAAATTCTTGTCACCTATCCAAGTTTTAGGAAAAACAAATAATAACTTGACTTCTAGTTGATCTTTTGGTATCAGAAGCAGCTTACATGAAAGGCAAAGGCCTCTAGATTACGTTTATTTTTACCAAAATAAAATATGATCATGCCTTGATTATTACTTATTTAATTAGGACAGTAAGGTCTGACTTTGCTTTAACAGAAATAATGTACAGTATAGAATGTAAAGTCATGGGGCAGTGGAAAAATAATTAATATTGTGTATGACTCCCATGAGCTTGGAGGACTGCATCCATGCATCTCTGCAATGACTCAAATAACTTATTAATAAAGTCATCAGAAAGCGTTCTTGCAGGACTCGCAGAGTTCATCAAGATTATTTGGATTCATCTTCAATGCCTCCTCCTCCGTCTTACCCCAGACATGCTCAATAATGTTCATGTCTGGTGACTGGGCTGGCCAATCCTGGTGCACCTTGTCCTTCTTTGCTTTCAGGAACTTTGGTGTGGAGGCTGAAGTATGAGGATTTCTATCCTGCTGAAGAATATGCCTTCTTCTGTGGTTTATAATGTAGTGGGTAGCACAAATGTCTTGGTACCTCAGGCTGTTGATGTTGCCATGCACTCTTTAACCCCAAACCATGATTTTTACTTCACCAAACTTGACTGATTCATGTGAGAATCTTAGGTCCATGTGGGTTCCAGTAGATGCTGTTTAACAGATGATGCATTGGAAAAATCTACCTTCTGCCTCTTTTCCAAATGATCAACTAGAAGTCAAGTTATTATTAGTTGCTCTTACAACTGGGATTGACGAGACTTTTGTCAGGTAGTGTACATGTTTAACTAACAAAAGATTAACAGTTAAACAGATATCCCATGCCTCTTCATGATGGTGCTGAATAAATGCATAATCCAATAACCCTGCATTTTGCGATTTGACGAGCTATGAATAGATAAGACTGCTCCTTTACTCTTTCTGTCTCTCCCGTTTTTTACAGGCTATAAAAGTCTCACATACATAACATGTTTAATACAAGCTTAGATTAACTTAAAAATAAGGGGATAAAATAATCATGTTGTAGGCTAATCTCAATAACGTTGTGGCCTACCAAAACGCAGCCTGCGACATACACAGTATTGATCCTGTGTGGATCATCAGAAACAGTGGTGTTTGAGGCTCACTGTATGCCATTTTCATGTACTGAACCCCTATTACTCTGTTATGTATATTAAGATTTTCATTCTATAGCACCTTTAACATCTTAATTCACTTCGTGGTTGTTTGCGTGTACATCGGGTATTGCAATCATCTGATTTTACATTAATTAATAAGCTTAAATATTTGAAAACTGGATACTACTTTCATGGTTGTTCAAATCTCTGTACAGAATTCACATTCATAAACTTACTTTGTCAGACAACTGCATGCCATATTATTTATTTATGTAAGCTTCACATTTAAATCGAGCTGCGAAGCTGTTATTGAGTCAATCAGACAATCAAGAAAATCACACTGTCCTTCTCTGCAGCGGAAAAACAAAGCTGTTGAATTGTGAATAAATTATACACGGAAACTGTGCAATGCGACATTACAGGAAACACTCCCATCCCATTATAATCAGTAAAGCTGTCACAGAAGACATACTTGTGTGTTTCTGTCGAGATGCAGTTAATACATAATATACAGCAAAGTGTATTTGGTCGTTGTAAACAGATCTTTCACCCAAAAGTCAATCATTTACTGGCGAAGTTCTAATACTTGTTTTCTTTTTCTACACCAAAAACACATTTCTTTCTTAAACATCCTGCTTGTGTACTTCTAAATAACCATGTTGAATAGGGCTCTTTAAGATGTTACATCAGTAGCAAAGAATGCTCCAACGTGGCATGTGTCAAGGGTTCTGGAAATTGAATGTATTATCTTGAGAATATCTTGACCTTGGTCTTGTCAATACATCTTTGACTCACCCTGAAACAGCAGCTTTAATAGAGTCAAAAAACTCAAAGTAAACAAGTTGTGAAGAATCAAGACCAAAAGAAACGTGACTCAAAATACAATCCATTTACAATCATGTATCCGTTGTGCTCGACACCATAACTGGATACTGTATCATATTCATCCGACAACTGGAGTTCTGTTGCAAAGATATTCAACTCAGAAAAGGAACTACATGCAGGCTTTTCTATTTGCTGTATTTTTATGTCAGGGATTGATTTTGCAGTCACAAATGCTCAGGAATGCAGAAAACCAAATGCAATATACATCAGTGATAGTTTTTACATTTTATTTCATATACCCCAGCATGGCTTGACATTAACTTTTTTCATCACCAGCCACTGTGGCTAGTTGATTTCCAACATTACTTGACACTCTCCATTTTCACTAGCCACACTTTTGTTGTTGAGAAAATATATTTTATATGCATAAATTTGACTTTGGCACACTAAAATTACTTGATATAGATTTTGTGTTATGTCCACATGCCTCCTCATTCATTTCACTTTTTGTGTGTGTTGTGTATGAGCTTATTTATCACTGACCACCAGTGGTGGAAAGAGTACTGAAAAATCATACTCAAGTAAAAGTACCATTACTTGCCCAAAAATGTAGTGCAAGTAGAGTAAAAGTATCTTGTAAATAATACTCAAAGCATGAGTGAAAAGTAACCCTTTTTCAAAGTACTCAAGAGTAGTGAGTATTACGCTGTGAAAAGTTGATGCGTTTACAGAATGTTACGTATAGGGATCTTCCTATTTTCGTTCGTTCCTTCCAACTTCCTTCAATTATTTGTTTGTTTTCTCCTTCATTCATTTGTTTGTTCTCTTCTTCCTTCGTTCACTCGTTCATATTTTTGTTCCTTTTGTTCTTTTGTCCTTTTGTTCATTTATTCATTTGTTAGTTCGTTCCTTCCTTAGTTTGTTTAGTCCTTCCTTGAATTCTTCCTTCATTCGTTTGGTCCTTCCTTCTTTCCTCCCTTCATTTGTTCGCTCATTCTTTCTTTCATATTTTTTCCTTAGTTTGTTCAGTCCTTCCTTGAATTTTTAATGTTTCCAAAAGGTTTGCTGTATTTATAAAGCACCCATGTCTTGAGGTTGTTAAGTATGATGCGATTTATTTTCTATGTGTGATTTAATTGGACAGGAATCACAGGACTGATTTTTCTATTTTAGATAATGACCGTAGACAAGAAAGAAATAAAGTAGTGACTGCTGGTTGAAGGAAAGTAGTGGAGTAAAAGTACAGATACTGCACTAAAAATGTACTCAAGGGAATGTAAAAGCACACATTTTTAAAACTACTCAGTAAATTACAATTCCTGAGAAAAACTACTCAATTACAGTGGTTTGAGTATTTGTAATTAGTTACTTTACACCACTGCTGACCACACCCAAAAAATAAAAAAAAAAGTTATTGTTTCTTAGCCACAACATTTAAATTTGTCAAAACAAGCAAAATATAGCTTTTTAATGCAAAAAAACGTTTTGTCCTGGCTAAATGTCCCAGATCACCAGTTAACTACACATAAATGGGGAATTTATCTCAAATTAAAGCAATGTTATTGTAAAAAAAAGAAAGATAATTAAATAATACTAACAAAAATAACTAAGCAAAAGAAAGCAGGTAAAAAAAAAAACATCCCGTGTGTGATATTGAAAGGATGATCACACGCACACTGTTCATCTTAGGCCTGTTAATAATCTGCTCAAAGAATAACTAAAACGAAAGCAGTGACCGCTGCTGCTTACAAAAGGATATATTTTTTTAAATCTTGAGATCTTGAAAGCAGGAGGAGTGTAGGTGCACAATCATTGTTTTTGAACTATTTCAAAGAGAACCGATCGCACCAGTTGTGTTTCCTCGAGGCAGGTTGCTTCGTGCAAATAAATGGGAGCCCACATCACGTCACCTCTGTGCGTGAGTGATCATCCTCTCATTTGTTGTTCACCTGCTTTCTTTTGCTCACGCAAACAGTTATTTTTTTCAGTCGTGCTGCTTCTCGATTCTAAGATCACATTTGGCCTATCTACTATTGGGCCATCTCTATAGTCGAACACTGCTTTTATGAAAACTACAATTTAAAAATTATTTCCAACCAGCCAAAGTGGCTAGTGGGAGCGTCTGTCTTACCCACCACAGCTGAAATCTACCCGCGTTTGGTGGGTTGGCGAGTGTTAATATCAAGCCGTGTACCCCAGTTTAGGACTGAACAATATTGAGAAATCTGATATTGTGATAGTTTAATTTTCTGTGATAAATATTGCCATATGGGATACTGTTTTATAAGACAGTTTGAATAGCACTATTTGATGGTTTTCTATGGAGTTCAACAGTATTCAGGAAGAAAAATTTAATAAATCAAAATGCTTTTTTTTCTTTGCTTTCTCTGGTTTCTAGTCCAAATATCTAATATTTTTTAGATCAAGTAAAAATATTTTTATGTTCAACTATTCCTTTCAAGTTTTTCCTTTAATTAAACAAAACTGTCTGTATTTTTGTGTCTAAAACGAAAAACTTTTTTGTTGTTGTTGCATCAATTGCATAAGTTACGTATAAATACAGTAATTAAATACAATTCTGTTGTTCCTAGTCAACTATAATTCAAAGAAATCAGAAATCAGTTTTTAGAAGTTAGATTAGTTAACTCTTATGCTGCGTTCACGCCAGACACAGAGGAAGCGTCAAGCGCGAGGGATTTACATGTTAAGCCAAATGAGGCAGTGCAAATGACGTGATTTGCGCGAATGAAGCGGCGCGAAATGTTTTGTGCGGAACGCCCGAGTTCGAAAATTCAGCGGACATTCGCGCAGCGTTAACCAATCAGTAGCTTGCTCTTGTGGGGGTGTAATTGACATAGCACCTGTTGTTGGTCCCGGGGGAAAATCCTCCTGCCAACAGCGACAACAATTCATCAAACTGGACTTGGCTCAGTCAGAAGCACCGCTTAAAGCTTCCATCATCCAGGTTAAGTTTCTGGAGGAGTTTATGAGCTCATAGAGCTGGGTGCACCTCTGAAAGGATCTAGTGGACTCAGATACGGCTCCAAACAAATCAACGCCTTCATGTTTTTCAGCCTTCATAAAGTACATAAACACAGTTATTTTCTCTATTAAATCCATTTAGCCATGAAGCTACAGTCACCAGGCCATAGACAGAAGTCCTGCCCATCACTCGAATCCGTGTCTGAAGTGAATTTGAGATGTAAATGAAGCGGATTTGTACGCTCGAATGAGGCGAGTAAACTCAAACCGTACGTTTACACCGAATGTGGCGATAGCATCAATGTAGCCGGAAGTCATTCATTTTCAACGGGAGCCGGCGGCGAGGAGCAGTGCGGTGCGGTGCGTTTTCGTGGGCGTTGAAGAGATTTGAAATCAAGTCAACTTCATGGTAATGAGCTATGACATGGTTCGGCGGCAAGCAATCAGAATGTAGAAGTCCACCGCTTGAGAAGAGTCCAAAGAACACAGTCACTGTGAACTTCTGACCACAGTTGTTCCCAAGGGTTTTAATATTGTGGTCGCCGGATTTCCAGTTATTTACAATGTTTTCTTACTGGGACATACATTAAAAAAAGTTAATTACAAGTTACTGATGTGCATTAGGCGCCATGGTGGCCAAGTGGTTAGCACGTTCGCCTCACAGCAAGAAGGTCGCTGGTTCGATCCCCGGCTGGGCCAGTTGGCATTTCTGTGTGGAGTTTGCATGTTCTCCCCGTGGTTGCGTGGGTTTCCTCCGGGTGCTCCGGTTTCCCCCACAGTCCAAAGACATGCGGTACAGGTGAATTGGGTAAGCTAAATTGTCCATAGTGTATGTGTGTGAATGAGAATGTATGGATGTGTTTCCCAGAGATGGGTTGTGGCTGGAAGGGCATCCGCTGCGTAAAACAAATGCCGGATAAGTTGGCGGTTCATTCCGCTGTGGCGACCCCGGATTAATAAAGGGACTAAGCCGAAAAGAAAATGAATGAATGAATGAATGATGTGCATTAATGTTGTTATATATATATTTTTTTCTTTAAAAAAGCAAAAACTTCATGCGACAGTACAAATCAGTATTGCTACTTCAGGATATTTCAGACATATGGACACATAATAGACGACTTAAACAACTTGATCTTCCATTGTTAAAAAGTGGGCAACATTTTCACACTAGAAAGCAAGTTTTATGCGGGAATGTACGTGATTTGCTGATAATGCTGCAACGGCTCCTTTAAATACGAGATCAATGTAGCGAATGTTGACAGCGTTGGCGAAAGAGCGGACGGAGTGAACTTTGACGCTCTCACCACCTTCAGTGTGAACGTATGGAAAATGTTCACGCATGAATAGCACAATTTATCCGTGCCTGGTGTGAACACAGCATTATGTCAAATCTTTCTGTTTTAGGGGCAGAAATATACAAGGGGGGGTAATAATTTAGGAGGGCTAATAATTCTGTCCAATAATTTTAAATATAAATTGTAAAATTTCCAAGTGGTCTCGTAATTTTTTTCCCCCACAGCTGTTGATGTTTTTCTATGCAGTTGTGACATGATAGATGAATTATCAGTGGTTTTGCTCACCGTGTGATGCAGAGCACTACGAGGCAGATAATGGCCACTTGCAGAGCTCCAATGATGGACGCGATCAACACGTAACGCAGTTTTCCAGAGCCAGGTACCACATACATCACATTATAATCCTTCCTGTCACACTGCGGCCCGATGAACCCCGAATGACAACTGCAAAACACACACAAGATCAAATATTATAGCAAAAAAAACAAAACAAGATAGACCATAATCATTAGACTTCGGGCAAATGTGTATATGCGTATGTCGAGGGCAGTGAAAGAGTGTGCACGTAATCACATGGCAGCAGGACGTTGATGCCACTGTTTGCGGATAATTACTAGGCATTCAGTGTTTATAGGTGCAAAAAAAAGTGTGTGTGTGCAGGGGGAGTGAGTGTGCAGCAGGGAGCTGGTGCACA
>CAIGQQ010038854.1:4006519-4044642 GCA_903798035.1 Danio albolineatus | reverse complement strand
ATATATATATATATATATATATATATATGTATGTATGTATGTATGTATGTATGTATGTATGTATGTATGTATGTATGTATGTATGTATGTATGTATGTATGTATTTATGTATGTATGTATGTATGTATGTATTTATGTATGTATGTATGTATGTATGAATGTATGTATGTATGTATATGTGTATATATTATAGGTGGGCATAAATAATTAAAAAATATATATATATATTAATCTCACTGTAATCTGGGAATTAATCTAGATTAAAATGGCTCCCTTTGCAAAGGGTACCTAGCACAACAAAAGAGTACCAAAAGGCGGAGCTAGACACGCAACTGAACGCTATTGGTTTAGAGAGATACGCCACTCGCTCGTGCAGCAAGCTAGGAGAATGAAAACAAAGGAACCGCCATTTTTAAAAACATAGTCGAGATGTTACACTATAATTCTATAAACATATAATCACAAGCCATGGTCGACCTGAGCTCAAACAAACCTTGTCGTCATCTTGATAAACAGCCACAAAGCCAAGAACAACATCGCACGTGTCCTGTTTTTGTTTTACGAGGCCGTCTAAAAGTACGAGCGGTTTCACTTTTTCAGAAAGCTTGCATGCACCTACCGCACATCTATATGAAATAACAAACTTCTTGCGCTGATGATAATAACGAGTGCATGATTATTGAAATGCTTCTGACATCCAATCCTTTCAGAAACTAAAAAACGCGAGAGTGAAGTGTAAAAAAACAAAGGAGCAAATGATTCTTTCAGCAACCTAAAAGATTAACAAACTGAAGTTTGACTATCATCATCACCTTTTGGACTATTATGAACTCGGAACGATGGAATTACTTTCTAACAATAGGTTACATGTGCGGGTGAAGATTAAAGATACGGTCACACTTTATTTTGATGGTCCGTTTGTTGTATATAAGTTACATTGCAACTAATTCTCAATAGATTTTAAGTAGACTGTTAGGTTGGGGTTAAGGGTAGGGTTAATGTAAGTTGACATGTACTTTCAAAGTTTCTTATAGTCAGTTAAATGTCTGTTGAAGGAGCAGTATCAACAGATATTAAGTAGACAGTCTACTGATACTTAAATGGACCATCAAAATAAAGTGTTACCAAAGATACTGATAAGAGGTTAGCACTGACTGTGAGCTATATGTTGCGTGTTTTTGAAGCCAAATAAGGACTAAATGTATGCTGTGTGTGTAGTTTTTCTGTAATTGGTAACATGTCGGTGACTGTAAGGGTCTGTATGTGTGCATATGTTGCATTTGTACAGTTAATTGTGATTTATAATCGCAGACGTTACAGTAGACTGTAATCTATGGTTATAATCAAATCATGTTCATTGAAAGGTTAGTAATGAACATTTATACACAAGCATTTATGTGTATAAAGCAGCTGTTTTGTGAGAAGTGCTTCTCATTTGATATGTGAATGACCTGTACGGCTTTACTTTGACATTTACTCAAGCAAGAATGACGTTGACTGAAACTCTCTGTCATACACCATGCCTATTGGTACCTTTTTGGCAGTGGAAACGTAAGCCTCATAAAGGTGATCCGTACCGTACTGTACTGTACCACTCAGTGGAAATGGGCCAATGCAGTATCTTATACTTAAAGTTTTCACAGAGGGATTTATTCATGCATAATGTGCATAATTATATACCTTTTACTTTGCTGTTCGCTAGTATATAGTAATTACACAGTGAAGAGATTCCCAAAATCACCTTAGACTTAAAACATCCATTTAAAACCTTACTTCATCCAATGTTCACGCTGTTTGTGCTAGTAATGTATGCAAATGAGTGCATATTTAATATGAAAAGCCTCATTTGCATATTTAAATATAACATTTCTTGCCTTATAGCAACAAGAACGATGTTTAATTCTTAAACGGTGTCTAGTGTGTGTGTGTGAGTGCATTTGAAGGGTACGCTTGTAAGTCAATGGAGGGATCAATGCTACAGCAGTGACACCACACCCTCCCCTGTTTACCCAATTAATCACCATCTTTCTTTCTGTTCTTCTGTATCTCTGGCAGTGTCTGTGAAGCAGGTCACAGCACTCAGTCAAGCTGTCACACACACTGGGAGGTTTTAGTGTACGGTGGCCTGTTCAGGCCACAGAAAGCAGGCTGGTTCTCCAGAGACCCACTGCTTTTTAACGTGCTCCATCACACTGTTCTGTTCTTCACAGGAGAGGAACAACCTTTGGTTTTTAGAGAGGTTAATATTTATGCTTCGTGCCATTTTATTTATTTTATGTGATTATTTATAATACAAATGTTAACGCTTTTAGTGAATTTGACATTAGAAGTACATCAAAGTGAAGCCAGATTCTCATTTCATTCATTCATTCATTTATTCATTTTTCTTTTTCTACCATTTTTCCGGGGCCGGGTCGCGGGGGCAGCAGTCTTAGGAGAGAACCCCAGACTTCCCTCTCCCCAGACACTTCCTCCAGCTCCTCCGGGGGGATCCCGAGGCATTCCCAGGCCAGCCGAGAGACATAGTCCCTCCAGCGTGTCCTGTGTCTTCCCCGAGGCCTCCTCCCGGTGGGACATGCCTGGAACACCTATGTAGGTGTCCAGGAGGCATCCGAAACAGATGCAACCTCAGCTGACTTCTCTCGATGTGGAGGAGCAGCGGCTCTACACCGAGCTCCTTTTGGGTGTCAGAGCTCCTCACCCTATCTATAAGGGTGCGCCATGCCTCCCTGCGAAGGAAACTCATTTTGGCCGCTTGTATCCGAGATCTTGTGCTTTCGGTCATGACCATAGGTGAGAGTAGGAATGTAGATTGACCGGTAAATCGAAAGTCTTTCGGCTCAGCTCCTTCTTTACCACAATGGACCGGTACATCGACCGCATTATTGCTGCCGCTGCACCAATCCGCTTTTCAATCTCACGTTCCATCCTTCCCTCACTCGTGAACAAAACCCCAACTTGGAGGTGCTGATTCTCATCCCAGCCTCGTCACACTCGGCAGCAAACCGGCCCAGTGCATGCTGAAGGTCCATGCTCGATGAAGCCAACAGAACAACATCGTCTGCGAATAACAGAGATGAAATCCTGTGGTCCCCGAAGTGGACCCCCTCCAGCCCAAGGCTGCGCCTTAAAATTCTGTCCATAAAAATTATGAACAGAATTGGTGACAAGGGGCAGATTCTCATTTGCAAGAGAAATTCTTACAAGACAAAGTTAGTGGTGAGTTAAACTACAATATAAATGAAATTCCAGTCAGACTTTTTAGCTGTCAATTCAGCTTATGAACTTCTTGTATTCAGTGCTTCCAACAGGATTTCCCACACCATTTACCCACATCACATAAATAGTTAAAGGTGTAAGTATGTAAGTTTTTGACTCTTCTAAAGCATTAAAATACCAGAATATGTTTGCAGATATTTAAGAAATATGCTCAGTAAACATTCTTGTTTATCTGAAAAGCAATACAGAAGTCAGATGTTCTGCTTTGAAAATGGGTTTTCCGTGCCGGAACGCTGTCTTTGTTTATGTCCTTTTAACCTGCCCTATGCCAGTTTAGCCAATTATATTTCAGCACTCTGGGTTGTCTTGATGGAAAACTGCGTACAGTATTTCATTCATTCATTCAGAAAGGCTCTGAAAGCGTGCGTCCGTGACCGGAATGCGACCTCCGGTGGACAGTATCGAATGAACTCCAAAATGAGACCGATTCAGTTCCACATGAGGTCATTAATTTGCAAATAATGTAAATATTCCGAACATAAACATTAAGTGAGCAGGTTACATTAGCTCCTTTCGCACATACAGACCTTTCCGGAAAACTACCGTAAATTTTCTGTAAAGGTCTGTATGTGTGAACGAGCCCTTTTTGAAAATACCGGTAAATTTACGGAAAGAAAAGTTGTAACATTACCGGTAATTTGCCGAAATGCTGCGCTGTGTGACCCAGGAGGAACATTGCTGGATATTTAACCCTAATATAATAGTGTGAAAGCTTTTAAGCCTGCGACTAAGATTTGAGGTGAATTTAAACCATTTGGCCAATAGAAATTGTAAAGTTTGCCGCTTTAACAAAAAACAATTGTGTTTATTTATACAACGACGACTCCATGCAGTGTTATTTTACATTCGATTATTGAATTTCTGTACCGCAGTACTGTTAAACTCCACCAAAAACTATTAAGTGCTGTTTATTTCGTTTTATCATTGGTCTGGTGTTTTCATCCATGCTTTAATTTGATTATTTGATATATTTTTGGATAATTTTGGATATCTTATGTAGATGCACTCGCTTCCAAAATCCCAAAGTCAAACTCTCAAAGTAAAATGATGAATTTGTTCCAAATAGTCTTACTAATGTAACTTGTGAAATGATATTTATATCGGAAGATAAACAAAATATTGCAATGTCAGTTTCTTCCAATATTGTACAGCCCTGTTAATATTTGTGCTATACTTATTGCTTGCCTATAGTATACATATTACAAATCAATAAACAGTATGCTTTTGAAAGGCTGTGCACGTATGAGGGGTAATTTTCCTCATAAACCCATCAGATGGTGAGCAGAATGAGTGAGAGTAAACGGAGAGTTTAGACTGACCTTTACAGTGCCCCAGGTATTTGACCTCAATCCTCTCCTGCTTCTGACACGACACCTCTTTCACCTGGCAGGGGTTGTCATAGGAACGACCGTCTGATGCACAAACCGGATTAAAACTGATGTGGGAGCAATCAATGTTACACACACACCTGCAGACAGAGAGGCAGAGGAAACGTCACTGGCTTTATATAAGAGATTTTCCTTTAAATATAGTTTATGCTTCAGGCCTTGTTTCCCTTCGATGTTTCCCTTATTAAGATTTATTAAAAAAAAATTAATAAGTACGCTTTTAGTCATTTTCAGCATGTTTATATGAAAAGTATTGATTGAAGAAATCATTAAAAATGGTAGCAAAAGATGTCAACTCTGACGCTCGCATCCAGTAACCGAGTTCTGCAGGAGTCTCAAACCTTAAATCTCATTTACAAGGACAAAATAAAAGCTTTTATACTGTTATGTTGCACAAGTTAATGCATTTAAGCATGTTAACGAGAGAAAGAGCAAGCATAACATCCGTCTCAAACAATATAAACTAATATAAAACTATTGCATGCATCACATACATAAATCACAGCACATGGACATGACATTAAAATGCTTACTGGTCAAAAAAAAGAAGGCTGGATTAAAAGAAGATGGCCAAATGAGATCTTTTAGTCATAAACTACTGTATAACAGATCAATCTTGGCAGCAGTGTCGAGAAAGAGAAATAACACTGTGCTACTAATGATGCTACTGTATGTTGTTGTCAAAAAATTTTTGGAATTGACCATCAAGATCTGCAGGGAAAATGCAGCCTATACAGTTGAAGTCAGAATTATTAGCCCCCTTAGAATTTTTATTTATTGTTTATTTTTAAATATTTCCCAAATTATATTTAACAGAGCAAGGACATTTTCGCAGTTTGTCTGATAATTTTTTTTCTTCTGGAGAAAGTCTTAAGCCTGGTTTATACTCGACTTGTCCGCTAGTTCACTTGAGTGCACGCGGCAAATATGATGTCATCGCAGAGTTTGAGGATGTTGGCTTTGGGTGCGCGCGACATGATTTCGGCTGGCGGAGCGCATGGTATTTTTTGAGACTCGAGTGAACAGTGCGCACGGCGCCGCGTCTGATTTGAGTTGTATATGAATCACTTTGAAGAGATTTTGTCTGAAACAGCTACGAATGTAAAGATATCTCTATGATCACTGATAACCAGATGATCAATAATTCTTGGCTAGAAATTGCAACAGCAGTGGGAAAGGAGGAAAGTTTTGTTAAAAGATTTGGAAAAACCTGAGGGATGAGTCTATTAAAGCCAAAAGAGGCCAATGGAGACACATGTACACAATTACAGAATATGTTTTTCCAGCAGTCATAGGTTTTACACTGATGTATATATTATTTGAATTTAAAACAATTTAATAGTTACAAAACTATAATTGCGGAACTAATAATGTCTTTGATTACTAGAAAGGAATATTTGAACCTGTCGGTTTACAACATGATGCACTGTTTTTCTAGGCTTTATTGGGGATAATGGTCAGGAATGTTGGATTATTATTGACTTTTTAGCATAAGTAGAGGACAGAAACTAGCCAGTATTGTCTGAATTGTGTAGCGGGCTAAATAAAACAAAAAACAAAAAAACATCTGAATTATTTAGTAAGTGTACTTTTTTGCTTTTATTCTTGTCATAATAAAATATATATTTGTAGAGGAACACATGTTCTGTTGCCTTTAATATTTTAATACACTTTAATAGGTAAAACTGTCCGAGATATGAACAAAAGCAAGTAATGCATCAAAGTTTGATTAAAAAAATCTTGAATGGTTATAAAAATCTTTATAATCATTAAAACAGTTTATTAAAACAATAAAACAATTAGTTTAAAAAATCTTGATAGATGTAATGATACGACGTAGTTCCTGAAACTTTCCACTTCTCTGTTTATCTGTCTGACTTTACGGTCAGTTTCTTTTGACCGCCCCCTGTCGTTTTAAAGAATATCACAACGGTGAACGCGACAAGTATAAAAGCCTTGTCCGTTTCGCGAGGTGCGCACGCAGTGAGCGGAGGCGCTTGATGCGGCGCCAGGCGAAAGTATAAATCCAGCTTTATTTGTTTTATTTCGGCTAAAACAAAAGCAGTTTTTAATTTTGTAAAAAACATTTTAAGGTCAAAATTATTAACAATTATTACAGAACAAACCATCATTGTACAATAACTTGCCTAATTACCCTAACCTGCCTAGTTAAACTATTTAACCTAGTCAAGCCTTTAAATGTCACTTTAAGCTGTATAGAAGTGTCTTGAAAAATATCTAGTAAAATATCATTTACTGTCATCATAGCAAAGATTAAATAAACCCGTTTTAAGAGATGAGTTATTAAAAATATTATGTTTAGAAATGTGTTTAAAAAAATCTTCTCTCGGTTAAACAGAAATTATATATAAATAAACAGGTGGGCTAATAATTCAGGGGGGCTAATAATTCTGACTTCTGTATATATCTTCAGGTCATAATATTTTTTTCTATGCGTACATCACAAACTGTACAGTGTTTCTGGCTGTTCGAACGAACTGTTCTCCCATCATGGCTTATTTTCTTTTTTTTAATAAGCAAACCTAATTTGGATCTATTTTAAGGTTTAATTAGAAATCAATAAGCACATGAAGCTTTGTGTTGTGCTGTGCTGCTTACATTCATCAAGCAGTAAAGTTACCCATTCTAGAGGCCAAAACAAGCCATCTGTGGCTGAATGTATGAAGGGAAGACTGATGGGATGTTGTTCTGCTGCAATTCACAAGAGTTTTTAGTATATTTTCCTGACAGATTTACAAAGCAAAATTAGAGTAAAACACGTACAAGTCGTCTTCCAATTGCAGAGTACTAGTTTTAAAATATTCTAAAAGTCACTAGGTAGTGTAGTGAGTAGCACGTTCACCTCACAGCAAGAAGGTCGCTGATTCGAGCCTCGGCTTGGGTCAGTTGGCATTTCTGTGTGGAGTTTGCATGTTCTCCCCGTGTTGGCATGAGTTTCCTCCGGGTGCTCCGGTTTCCCCCACAGCCCAAAGACATGTGGTACAGGTGAATTGGGTAGGCTAAATTGTCCGTAGTGTGAATGAGTGTATGGATGTTTTTTGCGGCTAGAAGGGCATCCGCTGCGTAAACCATATGCTGGATAAGTTGGCAGTTCATTCCGCTTTGGCGACCCCAGATTAATAAAGGTACTAAGCCAAAAAGAGACCCCAACCCCCTCGCACCCACCCTCATGTTTGCATGAGATGCCTCTTTTTCTGCCGATTGGGCAACAGCTATGAGGCGTTGTGTATGCTTTAAATCAAACTTCACTTATTAACACGTATAAAACTCGTACACATCATATAAAACACATTACTCGCATATACACTCGCATATACAAACCTTTTGATTTATTTAGGTAATTACATACACAAATATAAATGGACATTCACACAAACAAATCACAGCTAATTAAATGACAACAAAGAGATGTATATAAATTCAATAATAATCATTTAATAATAGTAATTCTTTTCTGAAATGTTCAAAGAAACTGTATGCCTACAGTCTATAGCTTATCGAAAATATGTTGCTTTGGTCCTTGAGTGTGAGACTGATGCATAGAGAGTGTGTTATTGTACTGCCTGTGCCATATTGATGATTTCTGCATCTATTTGCCAAGCAGAATGACACATTCACTTTCAGCAGCAGGAGGTTTAATGCTACAGTATATAAACAGTGTGATTCTCCACATTTTAAAATCTAGCTTTATTTAGATTTTCATGTCCCGAACAGCAGTGTCGAGGTAATAATAAATGCGACGATCATTTGATAAAATATTTAGCTTTTGTTTTGGATATATTTAGGCAGCCATGCATGCAGTTGCTCATGTTTAGCAATAAATCATACTTTTGAGTCGGATGGTTTAAATGATAAACTAGGTCACAAAACTCGTTTGCAATTAGTCATTAACCATGAAACTACAAATGAGATTTTATTAAAAACAACTCGAGCAAACCGAGGATTTGAATTAGGGCTACACAATATATTGGTTTGGCATCGATATCGAATCACATCGCAGGAAATGCAATATTGAGTTGGGATTATAGTTTATCAACAATTGAGAATACATGAGATTTGTGGAGTCATTGCAAAGTATAACCATAACCGAGTTAAACTCAATCATTGTCATGTGTTTTAAAGGCAATTCAAGAGAGCGTAAAGCATTCTGCACAATAATGTATAAAATTTGTAACTTTAATGAAGATTAATTTTACTTAATTATTAATACAATGAAGACTATACGATTTTATTTAACATTTTGTTATTTCACTTCTGTTCCTGAACACTGATTGACTCTTCGCAAAACCATAAAGCACTGTTTATTTTACTTTTTTTCTTTGCTCTATGGTAATTATTCTTCCTTGCAGTTTGTTTATTATTTTTATACATGATTCACACCCTTATAAAATCGCCTCAATCAATTTAAATTAACTAGTTTTCCCCCCAAATAGAGCTATTCAAGCTATTATGTGAAATTATATTCATATTGCAATATATATCGCAGAAAAACAAAGATTTGTCAGATTTTTCCAATATCATGCAGCCCTAATTTTAATGATAAATAGAAAATAATTTAATTTAATGGTCAACATTAATGAATACACCTCATTTTGAAAGTGAATATTTTATCCATTTTTCAGTGAAAATAGATAATATATTTTAGTGCGTTTGATCAAAACAGATTTATTAAACAGATATATTTATTAAAATGATGTTTTAGTCATTGAGCATCTTTAGAAATAGAAAGATAATACATTTATATTCATGTGAAATATTGGGGAAAAAATACAAAATACAAATTTTTCTACAAAATTTGATCTTTTTTTTATTTCTCTTGAATTTTGCTCTCTTTAATTCATATTTTTCCATTTTATTTAATATTTATGACCGTTATCAAAAGTTACTTTGTTAGATTAGCTCCAGATTTGGCTTCAGTACTGACTATATATATATATATATACACAAATATAAATATTGTAAAGCTTCCTATAGAAAATATCAATTTAAATGAGAGATTTGTGAGGGGTGTACTCATATATGTTGAGAACTGTACATTGCATTATGAAAAAAAACATATGCAAATGACCTATTTTTGCGTGATATGTTTTATTTAATTAATAAAAAAACTGTAAAAATCGATTTTGACAAGTAGATGCACACAGACTCTCCAACCATGTCTTTTTTTTTGGTGTACTTTGCATTACGCCTGCATTTTATCTGTTCATTTATTTATCTAAACACACAGTCCTGCCAGACTTTCCTGAATGCCTGATGCTGGCAGACTGAGCATCGTCTCTCACTCTCTTGTACTTGCAGCCTGAGATATTTATCTGTCTGGATGAACTTCCGTATTGCCATCTGTTTGCTTGTGTGGTCTCAGATTAAATATTTTATTTTGAGCGAAAACTCTCTCCCAGTTCTATGTCTGTATGCATTTTTCTATCTTTATTTGCCACTTCAGAGGAGACCACTTGTGAAAAATTGTGCTTTTTAGCATTTGTACTTTAACTTTCTCTTGCATGGTGACCACTACATTTGTAAGTAAAGCGATTGTTCAACCAAAAATAAAAAAAAATATTTGTTCAAGTTCAATTTTTTTCCAAGTCAAAATTTTCTTCTTTTTTTTTACACTGTCATTAAAAAATGTGATGGGGGGAAAATAATAATACCGTGGAGGTCATACTTATAACTGCCACGGTCACTAGCGATCCAGCCTGAGTAGATTGCTGAGGAACGACAAATCTGCCACTATAATAAACTATAAATGCCACCATGCACTTCACTCACACACCTGGTCCACGTCCCCCTTGATTGCAAACACACACAGCTGAAGCAGTTCAGGACTAATCAGATGGACTATTAACACAACACACACACAAACACACACACACATGGTCTGGGACAACAGAGGTAAGGATCCACATGCAATTTATTAAGACCAGTAGTCAGGCAGGCAACGGTCAAACAGGAGCACAAAGGTCATCCAAGATCATAGTCAAAACAGGCAAAAGGGCAGTACAGGCGGCAAAGAATCAATATAAACGGTAAAACAAGGCAAGGGTCAAAACATGGCTAGACAAGGCAAAGAAAACGCATATGTGATGCTATAAAACAGAAACAAGACTCAGCAAAGGTGTGTGTGTGTGTATATATGTGTGCTGTGTTTATAGTTCATCTGATTAGTCCTGAACTGCTTCAGCTGTGTGTGTTTGCAATCATTAGGTGTGTGAGTGAAGTGCATAATGGCATTTGTAGTTCATTAAAGTGGCAGATTTCTAGTTCTTCAGCACTCTGCACAGGCCGAATCGCTGGTGACCATGACAGTAGAATAAGGGTTCTTATTAATACCTCAAAGGTACATACTAGTACCTAAAAAGTTCAAATGTGTACCTCTTGAAAAACTTAGGTGCTAATAAACACCTTTTTCAAGAGTTCACACTTAGCTGATGATTGGTAATAAAGCTAGTTTGGCATGCTGTCCCGGGAGAGAGCCCTGAGCTCATAAGATCCTCGAGCCCGGGGCTCCCTCCCGTTTGCAGGGCGAGAGGGGAGTTTGAGCTCAGGTAGATCTCGAGAACCCCCCGCCCTCCTGCTGCTTATAAATTGCTATGAGGTTATGTTGCTCGTAGAATTTGGTATAGTGCTGGTCTGTTTAAGTCAATTCACTTATGTCTCATGTTTTTGGACTGTGGGAGGAAACCGGAGGACCCGGGGAAAACCCACGCAAGCACGTGGAGAACATGAACTCCGCACAGAAATGACGACTGGCTGGGTAGAGGCCCGCGCCAGAGGCATTCTTGCTGTGAGGCGACAGTGCTAGCCACTGGGCCACCGTGCTGCCCTATAGAGGAAAAAGGGGAGGAGAGGGGGTGGAAGGAGGGATTCTTCAAGACGAAGATGACTAAGGTAGGATGCTTTGGTTATTTATACTAAACTGGGAATCGACTGATTGGTGGATTGTGCATTAGCTTGACTCTGGGCCAGCCGTGTTAATCATAAGCACGCGCTCCTCTCGAAATTAGTTTATAACTAAACTTCACGAGGCATGAACAAACCCTTTAAATACAAATGTGTGCCACTCTAGTGACAGCTCTCGTACCATTATTTCTGAGAGTGTACAGTATAGGTTTGGGACAACTTGATGAACAATGTCAGAATTTTTATTTTGACTGTCATATACGGTTCGTAATTTATTTTTTCAACCTTTAAGATTAAGCATGTCATATTTAAATGAGGCTAAAAGAAAAACGAAACAATCTGAATATTACATGAAAAGCCTTAAAAACCTACACAAAACAATACAAAATACTGCCCTGACAACTAACTGAAATGAAACAATTTAAAGTAAAAACTAATAAAAAAAATAGTAAACTGCTAAAACATAAACTACTGAAAGAAAAACAACTAAAATTTTAATAATTTCTCATGAAAAATAATAGTGAATACATATAAATACATATAAAGTCTAATGTTTATTTTTGGGTTTAGATTTTGAATTTCAAGTATGGTTTGAGGCTTTCGTATCAAATTACACTCATTGAATACCTAAGAACTGTATACATACATAGTGTGTGTGTCTGTATGACTACGACCGTATAGAAATTACTATACAAACTCACTTACAAATTCTTATGGAGAGACAGAGAAAGAGAGAGAGAAGGCTCTTAGACCACATATTTGTTACATCTCATCTGTCTGCTATATTTACTGGTGAGCACTTCATCTCGGAGTCTGCTATTGATTTATAAAACCCCCTCTGTAATATTTCTAATCCCTCCATATACTGTATGCCCAAAGGGATAACAGACCAGACCTGGCAGTGTTTGGCAAGACACACAGCAGAGAAAACATCATGAACCCTGCCTGACTCTCACTTATCCACACTGATGCTCACACACAGTCATCTCTCACACACACACACACACACACACACACACGAAAAACACTTATTCTGATAGCAGGTAAACAGATTCGCTGCATTTCCACTCAGCTGAGGTAAATGCGATTAGAGGCTCCGAATTGATTGGTGTTGGTAGGAGCTGATTTCTATGCTATGAGACCAACGCTCGCAGATGTAGCTGCTAATTGGTTATCAGACAGAACACACATACAAATAGATTTCAAGGGGAACGAAAGGTAAAAAGAGAGAGAGAGTTTGACGGAGAGAGAGGATTTCTATAACGTCTAGAATTACAACTCTCCAAATCAATCTAGCACACTCATCCGTTTTAGCCCGCGCCTGATGGAAACTATATTTTCTCATTTTTCACAGCTTTCCAAAAATATAATTGATGAAAGCAACTTAGAAAGGATCAGTAGGGATTTCATGACTCTCAAAGATATACTTAATCTTGTGGAAATGGAGCAGCTATATTTGGTTTCAAGATTCCCTGCATATTAAATCGCTAAACATACAGCGAATGGCACGCACAAACATCTTTTAATAGAGGATGGTCTACAGATTATTGAAACTCTGTTTCATCTCCTCAATATGCTTGCAATGTTAAACCCAGTTTTAACACTACAACTACCGGTGTTCTATAACTAGCCTAGAATAGCTAACAGTCATTCGGATTGTGCTAGACTGTATCAAATGTTGTTTTTGTCTTCTGATATTCACGGTTGAAGCTTTTATCGTGGTTTTACTATGATGGTTTAACCTTTTAATTGATCTAGGCATGTCTCTGGAGCAAATAAACAGCTGTTAAATTGAAATCTGCTTTCCCACGATGACTTGCACTGAGCCAGAGTGTGCATGTTATTGAGCTAATTCTTAACGGATGAGTGGGATCAGCCACTGGTATTTTTTTGGCTTGATACTTCTTCTTATTGACTTACATTGAATTTTAAACGTTAAAAACGGTTTATGTATGCTTCTTGATGTTGCTAACCGATATTTTCTTATTACATTATTCTGCTTTTTATGTATAGTCTTAAACACACGTGTTTATAGAATACGTAGTTTGACAGTTTTCTGCCATTTATTATACAGTCTTTTCTCCAATAGGCAACTGAATCTGAAGTTCTAAAACAACCGCAAGACGAGCACATTTCAGCATTGCAGAATAAAGTCAATAAATCGCAATTTTACCCATGTTTTCAAACAAATCACATATATTTTAGGTTTGAGACATTTAAACACGCAAGTACTAGCAAAACATAATATTTATGAGTTTGTAAAATACATGCTGATGTCTATGGCGAGGGCAATAGTAATTCTTTAAAACAGAAGTGTATCAAATGTTGTTTTTGTCATCTGATATTTATGTTTGAAGCTTTTATTGAGGTTTTACTATGACGCTTTAACCTTTTGATTGATCTAGGCTTGTCTATGGAGCACATAAATTGAAATCTGCTTTCCCACGATGACTTGCATTGAGCCAGAGTGTGCGTGTTATTGAGCTAATTCTTTACGTATAAGCCATTGGTATCTTTTTGGCTTGATACTTCATCTCATTGACTTCTATTGAATTTTGGACATTAAAAACAACTTGTTATGCTTCTTGATGTTGCAAAATGATATTTTCTTATATTATTCTACTTTTTATGGATAGTCTTAAACACACATGTTTGTAGAATAAGTAGTTTGACAGTTTTCTGCCATTTATAATACAGTATCTTGTCATTTCTCCAATAGGCAATTGAATCTAAAGTTCTAAAACAATCAGAAAAACAGGCGCACGTCCGCATTGCAGAATAAAGTCAATAAATCAGAATTTTATCAGTGTTTTCAAACAAATCACATATATTTTAGGTTCTTTAGGTTAATTTGTTTTTTATATTTATATATATTTTTTAATCTTAAAAAAATCAGTAAATTTCTGGAAATTACAACCGCAATTTCTATCGCAAAAAAAGTGAAAAAAAAGTGAAAATCGAAGGGGTTTGATAAATATGATCAGATAACTCATCAGTGCTGCATTTGTAATATGATCAAATTGAACCATGTCGCCATGGAAGCTTAAAATCAATGCGTTCTAAATAGCGGTCACATAAAAAAAAAAAAAAAAAACTTTTTAATGTATTTAAGTATTACATGTGAAAGGATAAAATATTTGTAATATGCAATTTAAAAGCAACCCAACCCTAGTAGGTCTATGTGTTTTTTTTTTTTTTTTTTTTAACTGCAGTGAAAACATTATTTAAATGACAATTATGGAAAACAGCAGAATATTTCAGTATGAAAAATATGCTGTGAATTCCTGAAGGTATAAAAATCCCCCGCCAATGCATTTTGACTCTTGAACTTTACAACACTCTGGAGTCGAAATCAAAATAATTTATTCATTATATTCATGTTAGGATACATAATAATAAACTACTGGACACAAATTGTAAAATTATTCGAACTCGAAATATGTAGTTGTTTACCAACATCAACAGATTCTATTCATTTCTTTGTAAAACAAATCTTATATAATTAATGTTTAATTAATGTCTAAGTGCACCAACCCCTACACCTGACCAAATAAACCTTACCACAGACACATTCACACACATTAACCGCTTCATTTCCCTCTTTTCATCTCCGTCTCTTTCTGACATTTTCTCCCTCTGTCGCTCTGTCCCGCTTTCACATCTCTGTCTGCCTCTGATCTGTCTGGTTAGTGTGTTACCGTGAGGGATATTTGAATGGTAATTGGCCTCCCATGGTTGCGAGGTTTTAATCTGTCTGCTAGGGGAAGAGGAACTCTATTAATTGAAGATGGGATTGCAGCACTATTTTGACCGGGTCGCCTGAACGCTGGGCCAAAATAATCCATCATCCTTCCAGACTGACAGAGAACTGACCCTCGCAGTCGGCCGACAATATAATTAACATTTACAATCTGCTCAGAATGCCACAAAATGCCACAGGACAACATGCTAGTCAATGGGTTAAATGCATTACAAGGCTGAAATGAAACCTGAAATAGAAACGATGACAAAAATAACTCGTGTTTACGCAATGCTGATTAGAAAAAGGATCAAAACACTGAGCATGTGACTAAATGGGAGTAGTTTGTAATTTATTATTTCATCAAAATGTAACTCACTCTCTCTCTCTCTCTCTCTCTCTCTCTAAAATCAGCTTCTCGTTCTGCTGATGTCACTGCAAAATCTATATTTTTTTGTCTGTTTTCCAGTAAAAACATCTGAAGTTCCTCAAAAAAGGAACAATTTGCTTATCTTGAATTGAGTTTTGTTTTACTTACCCTACTGGTAAATTGGTTTTCTTGTTACAATCGTAAGCCGGACTATAGATAAGATGCTAAAAGGGGAGCAAGAAGGAGATGAAGACAGGGAAGGAGGATATAGAATAGAGAAATGGAGATTATTCACTGCTTGGATTCTCGGCTGTGAATATGCAAATGCCCTGCAAAAATTATTTTATTGCATAATTGTCTTTTTTTTTTCTTTTTTTTTTTTAAGGGCCAGATTTGTTAACTCTAGAACTGCCGAGGGTTAGTGCGGGTGAATTTTATCCATGCACTAATAGTGAAATGACTTAAACACTATAGTACTGTATTATGCCATTGTGTAAACAATGAAGTGTCTTTATTTAGAAATTATTTTAGTATTTCTTGTCATCAACTTTTTTTTTGGTCCTGTTTAGTTCAAGGATATGCAAGCTACAAGCTAAACAAGTCAGTGTTTTTTTTTTCTGTGATGTAACATTATATAATACAGTCATATTAATCATATATTTAGATATCATTTTAATGACTAAAATAGCCATATTATAGACAATATTATAGACTAAATAACCAATTGTAAACAATAATGAACAATAGTAATTAATCACACTGCATAGCCTACTGTATACTATGCATGATGCGAAGACAAATTCAAGTTTCAAATTCAAATTGTTTAGTCTTATAATTTATAGTTTAAATGAGAGAACAACACCGATAATGTTTGAAGTCCTGGCTGGGTCAAGTGGCATTTCTGTGTGGAGTTAGCATGTTCTCCCAGTGTTGGCGTGGGTTTTCTCCAGGTGCTCTGGTTTCCCCCACAGTCCTAAGACATGATTATGCTTATTTTACCAAAATAAAATATGATCATGCCTTGATTTTTAATTATGTAATTAGGACAGTAAGCTCTGACTTTGCTTAGACAAAAGTCTTGTCACGTAACAGAAATAACGCACAGCATTTAATATAAAGTCATGGTGCAGTGGAAAAAGAATTAATAATGTGTATGACTCCCATGAGCTTGGAGGACTGCATCAATACATCTCTGCAATGACTCAAATAACTTCTTAATAAAGTCATCTGGAATGGCAAAGAAAGCGTTTTTGCAGGACTCCCTGAGTTTATCAAGATTCTTTACATTCATCTTCAATGCCTCCTTCTTCATCTTACCCCAGACCTGCTCAATAATGTTCATGTCAGGTGACTGGGTTGGCCAATTTCAGGGCACCTTGATCTTTGTTTTCAGGAACTTTGATGTGAAGGCTGAAGTATGAGGAGCGCTATCCTGCTGAAGCATTTGCCCTTTTTTGTGGTTTGTAATGTAATGGGCAGCACAAATGTCTTGATGTTGCCATCCACTCTGCAGATCTCTCGCGCACCCCCATGCTGTAACCCCAAACCCTGATTTTTCCTTCACCAAACTTGACGGATTTCTGTAAGAATCTTGGGTCCACATGTGTTCCAATAGGTCTTTTGCAGTATTTGTGATGATTGAGAAAAATCTACCTTCTGCCACTTTTCCAAATGATCAAATAGAAGTCAAGTTATTATATGTTGCTCTAACAAATAGCATCGACAATAAGACTTTTTCAGGTAGTGTATATTATAGGTAAATTTGACCCAGGCTGATGCTTATAGGTATAAATGCACTGCTTCGTGATCTGTTTTTTATCTTAGCAATTTTTTAAGATCTAGGAATTTGTTATTAAGACAATGTTAGTAAAAGTCAGTGACAGGAAGGCTGGAATGTTTGATTGACGTTCTGTTATGTACCAGCAAATAAGCAGAGGTGATGCCTGCTGTTGTACTCCTCTGACAGGGATGCTCTTAATAAAACATTAATGTCTAATGTATTGTAAGAAATGGAATAGCAGAAACATGCTTAGCATACTATAACGCACTGGTTGCTCCTGGGCAAAACACTCATGCCGCCATCATATCACACTCCCGATTTAACACAATTCACTGAGGGTACCTTGATGTCAAATAACATGTCAAAAATCTAAATTGATTTGATGTCAACTGACTACCTTGATGTAAAAAAAAACATCAAATTAACATCTAACATTAGCGTCAATGAACATAAAAAAACGATTACCGATCAGATACACAAGCTCAAGCTCTTTTTTTTTTTTTCCTTTCTGCAACATAAAGCTCACAGCAACTATTATGCAACAGCTGCAACTGCAAGTTCTGTATTACATTATATAATAGCATAATGGCTATTTACATTGAGCGGTGTGGTCCGGTATTGCACAGTACGGTAAGCATTTATTGCGTTTTCCACTGTAAGAAGTACCACAATAGTGGACTGTAGAGGGGTTGCTTCCTCTCTCTCCATTGTAAATAATGAACTAAGACACAATACAGTATATGAATCACAAATATGGCTTTCTTCTTCGAGCGAGAATGACATTAAACGCAACTTTCTGGTACTGTTGGCAGTGAGAGCGTAAACCTGATCAGGGTGACCACTACCAAAAAGTACTGTACTGTACTGTACTAAACTGCACCATATCGCTCAGTGGAAATGAGGCATAAGTGAATGTACAGTACAGGCCTAAAGTGTGCCTCTGAAAATTTGGCTGAATTCCCGGTGGTCGGTCACATTGGACAACAACGGCAGCACTTCCACAAGCATTTTCACACCAGACGCGTAAACAACAGTTCCCTCATTTATTCTCAACATGGAAAGCAGGAAGTCTGTGGTTTTTGTAGTAACAGAGAAGCGCTGCTGTGTATGTTGAATTTATAAACTAGGACTTCACAATATATTGCTTTAGCATTGATATCGCAATGTTTGCATTCGAAATAGTCACATTACAGGATGTGCAATGTTGAATTGGGATCACATTTGACCAGGAGCCGCAGTTCAGAACATTAAGTCATTGGAGATTTTTACTATAATGGAGCAAAAGTTTATCATTTGCATATGTATTTAAGGCCTGTGACTCTATGAGCGTATCAAGAGAGTTTAAAGCATTCTAGCACAGGGATGAAACTTTAAAATTGAATTATTTATACAATGAAAACTATTTAGTGCTGTTTTACTTTTGATTATTCGATTTCTGTACCTGAATTCTTACCAAACAGAGCTAATTACAGTGCAGCCCTGTTATAAACTCAAAAATAGGTTCATATTTACATATGCACAGCTGTTAGTAAGTCTGGTCCCGAATGTGTAAACATTCTTAAATCGATAAATCTACAGCACCTAACAAGCAGAATAACATAGTTAAGTTAAACCTGTTAGCCAGCACTCACTTTTGGGGATTTACACCTACCTAACTTTAAATAGTAACAGTTCCTGTCTCCACAAAGCTACAAACACAAGCTAGGTATCAAAAGGGGAAATGTCATGCTCAAAAATATAAAAAGTTATACATTATGAAATCATGAGGAAAAAATTGTATTGTGTTCAATATTTGTTTTTCCATATACAAACACAGGAAAACATTAATGTAATGTCCTAGAAAAAATATGACATGAAAGCCAAGTGTTTCATGAGTTTATAATTCAAATTTGATTAAAATATCATGCAAAATGAGATTTCTGTAAAATGTTTTCAGAGACTATATCGGTGTCCTCCTTTCCCTCACCGTCAGATAAGAAATAAAATTCTAATATTTATATAAAAGTATTTACAAATAAAATGCTTTATTGGTTACAGAAACTATATTGTAAGGGTACTGTATTGTTTTTGACCATAGCAACTGATGCTCTAACTATTTGACTTGAAGAAGTGTGAACAGTTTGTGGTGAGATGGGTCATAATGTAGTTAGTTAATGCATCAACACTATTTAGTAGGACCTTTTTTAAAGTGCTACTGTAAAAGCCAAAAATGACTTATTATATATAATTCAATTGCGATCTGACGTCACTGCAAAAAGAAAAATCAGTATTTTTGTCTTGATTTCCAGTAAAACTATGTGAACATCCTCAAAAACAGGAACAAAGCGCTTATCCTAAATTAAGTTTATTTTACTTACCCTACTGGTAAATAGCTTTTTGGTTTTAATCATAAGCCCGACTATAGATAAGACACTAAATGGGGAACAAAGAAGGAGATGAAGAAGACAGAAAAGGAGATGGAAAGACAGAGGAGGAGGACAATTGAATAGAGATTATTTACTGCAGCCATCCTCTGCTGTGCGCTGTAATGCATCACAGTGAAACGCCGCAGACTTTATCAGCCATCAGAATCGGTGCCAGGAAGAGCAGAAACTCAGGCCTGCATCTGATACATACCATTAGACACATCCTCGTACTCCTCAAGGCCTCTGGCTTTCTGAAGAACTGAATGCCAGGGCCATGAAAAGCTGCCGTTTGTGTGTGTGTTTGTGACTCACCACACGTCCTCTGAATCCTCGTCACATTCGGCCCCAAACTGACAAATGTCGCAGGTTGACGTCTCCTTCTGACTGATCTCTGCAGAACCCTCGTTAGCTGGTGAGAGAGAAACAAAGACAAAACAAAGGAGATGAAATTAGTCAAATCTGGAGTAATGAAAGTTTTTCTATACGGTATATTTTGAAATATAACAATGTTCATTCATGAAATTGTCATAAACTGCATTATAAATAGTATTTCCTACAATATTTTTTCTTCTTGAGAAAGTTATAGCAGTTTTTTAAAACCATTTTAAAGAGCCCCTATTATGGGTTTTTGAAAATGAGCTTGCATGCAGTGTGTAACACGGCTCTAAGTGAAGTGAAATGTCCAGCTAAGGATTAAATCTGAAAGTGCACAGTGTTTGAAACTATTGATTCATCTATAAAAGAGTCGACTCATAGTTCTTCAAACGAATCGCTGTGATTATGATTCTTTAGCCCAGTGGTTCTCAAACTGTGGTACGCGTACCACTAGTGGTACGCGGGACTTCTTCCAGTGGTACGCGGAAAGAATCTCTGAATAATAAAAGAATTAAATGAACACACTTTTTAAACCCTTTGAAGCGTCCGATAACACCGTGATCAGACAGCATTGGCTGTTCCCTGAAGCGTACGAGTACACCGGAGTGCTTAGAATGTTTACTTTAGTGCATCGCGTCATCAAACGTTAAAAAAATCAGTCTGCTTGGCGCGGAGGAAGAAAAAGAGGCGCGCGCGCTGGCGGAGAGTTGTGCGGAGGGAGAGACCTATGGGAGAGACACACGCGCTAGAGAAGCCCTTCAGCAGACCAGTCCTGTAGTGTTGAGATTTCAGTTACTAACTCGGGAATACTGCACGTATGAATTGGTCAAGCACTGTACATGTGTATGTAAGGGATAATCAACGGCTTGCCGTGCGTTAATGCACGACGCGCAGGCAGACAGAGAGATAGAGAGCATGTCAGTGCTGTTTATACATGCTAATGTTATTATACGATTTCATCAGTCCGATCATGGGTGGACATTTAAGACATTCTCAGTCAGATGAGTATTTTTCTAATTTTGCAGATCTCCCGTTCGCCCGTAACATTTCTCATCGGTTTCACATGCAAGTTGCTATGGTAACGATAAACATTTGAGAGAATCGCATTCATTTCGAACTGTGATCAAAACTGACTAGAACTAACTGTGCGTTGCTCACCCTCCAGCCAATCAGAATCAAGAATATCAACAGACTATGGAATGTATGCATTAATCACTCGCTTTTCTGACACACACAGACTACTGTAAATGACGAGCAGTAAGCAGATCTAATTTCTAATTTAAATATGTAATTCCGAATCGTATCAAAATACAAGTTAACGTTTAGATATCTAAGTTATGTTATATGTACATGAAAATATATCTCAGAAGGTATAAAAAATGTATGTATATAGGCTACGTATATGACATATAATCTATATTCATCAGTTCCAAGCAACATTTGCAGGTTTTGATGAATAGGGCTACTATACATTAATACTTTACAAGTACAGCAGTTTTCTTTTTATTATTTAAGAACAGTGCCATTTTTAAATCACTTTTAAAAGCACATTTTAATTTAAATGGTAAAGTTATTTTTTTACTCTGCAAGCACAGTTAGTGTTCAAACTATTTATAATGTGTAAAGTGGCTGACAATAATACATATTCTTAATAAAAGAAATTGATTTGTCTTTTTTTAACTGTGCAGTGCTGTAGCTGCTTAATTAGGCCTACTACGCTACTGTATTTCCATACTGGTCATTATGGTGGTACTTGGAGAGACAATTTTTTTCTGAGGTGGTACTTGGTGAAAAAAGTTTGAGAACCACTGCTTTAGCCGTTTCGGCATGACGTGAATACGAAGACCCGCCCATTTGTGCGCGCGCAGCCTCTGGAAGATTCAAAGATTCTGGCCTGCACCCTCTATCCAACAAGTGTGAGTAAGTGTGATTAAAGCGGTTGCCTCATTGTTTTCTCTAGCTTGTAAATGATGTATTTAATTGTGTTTTGTAACTTGTAACTGCTTGTAGTGTATCTGGTTAACTTGTATTCTCATATCGCGTCTAAAAGCATGTTGTAAACGCGACGCGTGTCGCTTTGTTTACGGATTAAAATGCGTCTGTGAACTCGTGTTCCTCTGCTGTTTGCGGTTGCTCTCCTACACACGTGCGGCGGTCCTGTTTCATAATGTTTCAGCTTTTGCCGCTTGGTGCACTAATACTGAATGTTTGTCACTGTTTTTACTTATGATTAAGAATAGAGTAATATGCTGGGAGACCGGGGGGTTAGTTTCAGGGGTGAGGTGTCTGAAATACGGGCGACTCCCGGGAAATCGAGTGTTGGCAGATATGCTCACGCACACACTATGACTACTTCAATATAGATAAGCCGTGGTGGGCATTCTCTCGTGCTGAATGATGTCGACCATTCGCAACAGACTGGATCATCGGTCCAATCAGCGCAGTTTAGCATTGCGCTAAGGAGTGGTTTAGGAACAAATTAATCGCTGAACGACACATATGGGAGCCGCTGGGATAATTAGGTAAAAATAAATGCATAGTGAAAGACAATGAAAGTGTTTTTTGACCATGCATGCATATTAGCCTGTTCTTGGAGACCCCCAAAACCAAAATATGACCCTTTTTAATGAATAATAGGGGCTCTTTAAGGTCAATATTATTAGCCCCTTAAGCAACATTTTTTTTCTCTCGATTGTCTGCTGAACAAACCATCGCTATACAATGATTTGCCTAATTACCAGGGCTTGACATTTACTTTTTTGATCGCCAGTCACTTTGGCTAGTAGTTTTTCAATGTTACTAGCCACTCACTATTTTCACCAGTCACAACTTTGTTGCTGAGAAAATACATTTTATATGCATAAATTTGACTTTGACATGTTAAAATTACTTGATTTAAATTATGTGTTATGTCCACATAATGCCTCCTTAACTTTTTTATTTTTTATTTTATTTCACATGACTTTCTAGTGCTCAACCATAAGGATTTACCATTTTTTTTTTCTCTGGACACACCAAACTATTTATTTTGCGCAAGAAAACAGGAATTTGTATAAACTCGCGCACTTCACATCAGCAGTGCCTTGCTCACAACATCAGTGGGCGAGGAGAGCCTCTGTCTCACTGTGGGCCTAATCATCCTCTCATTCAGCTGCTTTTTTTTGCTCGTGCAACACTTGTCAGTCGTGATGCTTCTCGATTCTAAGACCACGTTTGCACGCATATTGACAAAATATTAAATTAAAATTCTAATATTTAAGGGACGATGCAGCTGAAATTACCCGAATTTCGCGGGCTGGCGGGTGTTTATGTCAATCCCTGCTAACTACCATAACTTGCGTAATTAACCTAGTTAAGCCTTTAAATGTCACTTCAAGTCACTTTTAATACTATTGTCTTGAAAAATATCTAGTAAAATATTATTTACTGTCATGATGGCAAAGATAAAAGAAATCAGTTATTAGAAATGTGTTGGAAAAAAACGTCCTTTCCGTTAAACAGAAAAAACTTCTTTCCTTTAAACAGAAATGGGGAAAAGACATACACAGTTAAAGTCAAAATTATTAGCCTGAATATCTCATTTTGCTGTATTTATATTTTGAAATATAAACATTTAATGTTTATTTATAAAATGGTCTTGAACTGGGTTCTCATTTATGAAGACGTACGTATGCACAAAACGAGGATGGAAATGTGCGTATGTCACTGTGTACGCATGACAGTTTATTCTGGCATATGGTCACTTTTAGGTGGTTTTTAATGTAATCGTTTCGGAAATATTTGAAAAGGATATATTTGTTTATATAGGTAGTATATATGAGGAAAAATCAGCATGGCCAAATGACCATAGTTGAGGAAATAGCTGTGTAAAATATGCAATGTAAAATTCCAGCTCTTTAGTTTAGAGAAAGCAAAATAAGTAATAATAGATCAATCTTTGAATATCAAGGCGTTCTGGATAACCATAAATATGACAGTAGCAGCCATGAGGTGTATGATTAAATAATTAGTTGATTATTGGGTAACACTTTATTTCGATGGTCCATTTGAGTATCAGTAGAACTTTGCAAGTACATTTCAATTTACACTAACCCTAACCCCAACCCCAACTTCAACCTTACAGTCTACTTATAATCTAATGAGAATTAATAGCAATGTAACTTAAATTCAACAAAGGGACCATCAAAATAAAATGTGACCGATTATTGCTGGAGATCAACCAACTGCCTGCAGTATCAGCCGAGCTGCCCCCCAAAACGAAAACATAACCGTAAAATGGCTAAACGTGATTTGTGATGGATTATCGATGGCAAACAGCCAGAGAATCTTCCGTTAGCCCTCGCCTCCATGAAAATCTGATGTTACCACAAATTCATCACCACAACTGCCTCAACTTACTGATTTTATGCTGGCAGAAAGTGTTTATTTGAAATGCAATCAAAGTTTGAATAGCGCAGCTGACTAAAACACTTCAATTAGGACAGTGCTAATTGCAAATTTGCAGTGCTTGAGCAGCCACTGGCAGTAAATGAAAAGATCTAAGTAAACATTGCTCGGGAAGGGCTCTGAAGGCTAAATATGGGTCAAGCAGCAGCTTTTAGCCTGAAAAAATAGATGATTTGAGTGGGTGAAAAGGAACGGCCTCATTTGCCACACATTATGGAGTGTGAAGTGTCAGGCCGTTAGGAGTTACTATGGTGTGCACACGTTCGGATTTAGAGTCAAGGGTAGTGTGTGGTGTTGCTAAAAGCTATAATGCTAAAATTGAGTTCACAATCACATGCAGCGTTCAATAATATTGTGAGTATTGTGAGTTACACATGGTTTGCCTTGATCGTTATATTACAGCTGATCGGATTACAAGATGTGAACCCAAACGTGTTTTCTGAGCCATTATGTTCAGCTAGAGCTGTCATAACAACTTTATCATGCATAATGTAAATATGGAAGAGCAACTGATGCATCTCTGAAGGTTCCTAATGAATTGAACCTGACAGCTCTAAATATAAATCATTTTAAGTGTACCTAAAACAAAACTAAATCCACATTTTTGTCAAGTATTTTCAAGTGTTTCCATTTATTTCCGACAAATTAAAAGATTGACAGTGATTCTTCTCAGGGGCGTCAATTCCGGGGGGGACAGGGGGGACATGTCCCCTCCCATCCAAGGGTTGTCCCCCCTCCCAAAAAAAAAGTAAACACAACTCTGTATTTTGAAAAATATATGTATCTATACCTAAAATAATTGTATATGTAGGAAAAAAATTGCATTTCGCATTTAAAATGCGTTTAGAAACTGTTGAGTTCCTCCCCCCCTTCCTCACATTGTTTTGGTCCACTGCCTGCTTTCCCGGTTCATCTCTCCGACTATGCGCACACACGCAAGTCAGGTGTGTGGCTGTGGCTCGGTTCTAGATGATCGCCAGTAAGAAGGGTACTTTATTCACTTTAAATAAAGTGATTATCTTTAATGTTGTTGATACATACTCATTCATAAATTGTTTGCGGAAAAAATGCTGATTACCGATGTATTTTCCATGTCAACTATATTAGCGATTGAAATATTACCTATCTAGTTAACGTTAGCGTTAGCTTGTTGCAAAGTGCAACATACTAATGTCACTATGATAAAATACTAATACTAATAATACTAATAATACAATACTAATGTCACAATGTCACAGGAAAATAGGAAAATATTCAGGGACAGCAGAGCAGGGTCATTCAGATGTACAGTGTCTGGTAAGGGTGTGAAGGGATAATGACAAAATTTGTATTTAGATGAGCAATTTCTTTAATGTGTTTAGTGTTGTGGCTGTTCAGCAGATGAACCTCACAGGCTTACCTATTTACAGTATGATCTGTCCATTCAACAAATGTAATGTAAACAAGTTAGTTATTATGAGTGTAGAAAACATCTCTTCCTGCATTTATTCTACTTCAGGAGTCGGTCTGCTGACCGCACGCAACATAAATAATCCGAAGAAAGATCTGCTGTCATTGAACCTGAGAAAAACTTTGAAAATAACCATAATGACACAGTCTCCATGCTGCAATAATAGAGCCAGAGTGTTTAACTGTGGGGACATATCTTTATAAGTACAATTTGACTGTATTATTTGTGTCCCCCTCAAAAAATTGCTCAAGGGAAATTTTATATTTATTGTCCCCCCTTGTGTTAAATAAGATATACGCCCTTGATTCTGCTTGCATATAAGGGTCTGTTTAGTTTATATGACAACAGTGTGCTACAATGGAAAAATTTCAAGTACAGACGACAGCGTTGTCAAAATGATATAAATTCACTTTGATTCACTAAAAACGCTGTATTATGTCCCTCGTGGCAATGTCACTTTGTTAAGAAACACTGTATATTTGCACACTATGAGCCTGTCCAAATATCCAAATACCAACAGCAGTGTTGGCCACAAGAGTTGCAATGCAACAAGCACAGTTCATTTAACACATACTATTGCCACTACCAGCTTAGGCTCATTGGAAATACATGTCTCAGTCTATATTTTTGTAAAGGGAATTGTTTGTATAGTTGTTGTTGTTGTTTTTTTTTAGTTTTGTAGTAAAAAATCTGCAAGTGTTGGAAGTATACTACTAGACAAAAGTCTTGTCGTCGATCCCAGTTGTAAGAGCAACAAATAATAACTTCTAGTTTTCCAATGAATCATCTGTTGAACTGCATCCCAATCACCACCAATACTGCAGAAGACCTACTGGAACCCGCATGGAGCCAAGATTCTCACAGAAATCAGTCAAGTTTGGTGAAGGAAAAAAACATGGTTTGGGATTACATTCGGTATGGGGGCCTGTGAGGGATCTGCAGAGTGCATGGCAACATCAATAGAGAGGTATCAAGACATTTGTGCTGCCTATTGCATCACAAACCACAGGAGAGGGCAAATTCTTCAGCAGGATAACGCTCTTTCTCATACTTCAGCATCCACATCAAAGTTCCTGAAAGCAAAGAAGGTCAAGGTGTTCCTGGATTGGCCAGCCCAGTCACCAGACATGAACATTATTGAGCATGTCTGGGGTAAGATGAAGGAGGAGGCATTGAAGATGAACCCAAAGAATCTTGATGAACTCTGGGACTCCTGCAAGAATGCTTTCTCTGCCATTCCAGATGACTTTATTAATAAGTTATTTGAGTCATTGCAGAGATGCAGACATAATTTCTGTTACAGCAAAGTCAGACCTTAATGTCCTAATTAATTAATAATCAAGGCATGATCATATTTTATTTTGGTGAAATAAACGTAATCTAGAGGCCTTTGCCGTTCATATGAGCCGCTTGTGATGCCAAATGATCAACTAGAAGTCAAGTTATTACCTGTTCTGAAAACTTATAGATGACAAGACTTTTTTCAGGTAGTGTAGTATAGGATGGAGAAAACACACATTGGAATGCTCTCCATTGGCTGCTTTGTCATTCTCTTTGCATGTATGTTTGATGATTTGTAAGAGCGAGAAGGAAGTGTTGTTTCCACATCGATAAAACATATCTGACTCTAAGTGTGTGTGATTTAGAATGCATGAGCCTCATCAATCATTTAGACATTGAAACATGCTTCACTTTACAGGAGGAACAGTGCTCTCCTCGTGCTAAACTTTTCTTAAAGTCACACTGATCTGATTGCGAGCATCTACACTCCTCCATCTTTTTCTCTTCCTGCACTTTTCTCTTTTGTTTCCCTTCCTCGATCTGTCAGACTCCCTGTATCTCACCTCTGCAACATTTGGTCATGTTCTCTTCTCTCTCTCCTGTGTAAACACTCTTGTATGCCTTTATCTGTCTTATTTCATTTCTTTCTTTTCCTCAATTTCCTGTTCTTTGCTCTTTGAGTCACAATTCTTAGTCACTACCATAGGGCTACCAGCATGGTGGATTAACTATTCAACAATAGCTGAATAAACAGGGGTGCACAAAACTGGTACGCAAGTGCGCATGTGTGAGTAAAATACAAAATGCAGACCACGTTTGGTGCTAGAGAAGTGCTTTTGCATATCAGATTTAAAGGGCCACGAAACCCCCCTGTCTCAGCGGGGTGTTTTCACACCTCTAGTTTAAAAATGCTCAGGAAAGTGGGTGTGTCCAGCTTGGTTTAGGTGGGAGTGTCGGGGGAGGGAAAGAGGGAATGTTTTGCATAAAAATGGGAGTTTCCATTTATGCACGCGCTGAAACACACATGCGCAGGGGAGAAAGTCAGTGACTGTGTTTACATGGACGTCGGTAATCGAATTATTTGCCAAATTATTCATTTGTCGACTTTAACGGCACTTTCACTTTAATCCAGGAACATTTCTTGCATGCCCCAGTGACAAATGAGATGCGAGAAACTGCTAAGAGTGCGTATTTAATGGAGTAATTGAGACTGCGCAGCGTATGAGAGAAATAAAAAACCCTCCACATTTCTCTGTAACTTAGATGCTCTCGGTAGGTAGCGTCAGGAAGCCGTGTGTGTATACACTATCCTGTCACAAAATGCGGCAGTGTTTATATGTTTCCACTCGGAGAGCAGCATCTACAGCAAATCTATAATACTGTAGTAATGTTAGCGTGCTGTAAACTCAGTAACAGTTCTAATCATTTTGACTAAAGTATGTCTATAAGCACTGAAACAGTACTGCTGACGAAACTAACTTTCCCATCTGAATAAACAAACAAAGAGCACCGATCGCTTACTCACCAAAAACAGGACAATCAACATGATCTGCAGCTGTGTATTTTTTTAAAAGGAGACGAGCGGCAAATCCGGATTTCACCATTTTCAGATGCGGAAAGCTCTTGGGTGAAAAAAAAAAGTTCCTTACAAGCGCATTTCTGCTGCACGCGCGTGGGAGTCCAGCTGCGCTCTCATAGCGGGAAATGAAAACAAAACCTTCGATGCAGCACATAAACACAACACTGGCGACCTGTGTCTCCAAACAATTCTTCTTCTTCTTCCACTTGTTTTAGCAATACAACGTGGCGTCTCTCTGCCGTCTGAACACTGCAATAGGTAAAAACAGTCTTCAAAGCGATCATGAATATTAATGAAGTTGCGCCGCATACACAATAGAGCGTGCTGATTGGTTTGAGCCAAGTCTTTCTCATGACTTAATGCCGCTAACTCAGAGACGTCATGATGCACTCGCTGGTACAGACATCCACTCTTCACCCTGAAATACACGCAAGGATCTCATCGGCGTGACGCAGCTTCACAAATTCGTTTCAAACCGGAAGAACGAATTTGCTCGAAATAACGCAAAAACAACCAATTTTCACTCTTTAGCGAAATATATGTGTCCTAATAGTGTTTATAGCAGCGTGGGACACATATATGATGGTCAACAGCTCAAAAAAGGTGTTTTGGTGTTTCGTGACCCTTTAAGATAAGTCTTTGGTGCATGCAGAATGTGTCTGTAAAGTTTCATCTCGAAATTTCCATCAGATTATTTATTAAACATTGCTGAATTTGCCCATTTTGGGGTCAAAGGAAAGTGCAGCTGTTTTTGTAGCCTAACTTCAGTACAATACAAAAAAAAATAAATCGATATTAAATAGACTGATTTCATGTGGCCAACATTTTAAACAGCGAAATCGAGGCTGCAGTGGGAAGAAACCCGGAAGTCACACAGGAATGTTGTGTACCTGGCTGTATATCTTATCAGCGAAGAGAAAGTGATGCAAATTTATACTTTCACCGCCTTCCGAGTGACCCGAAGGTCTGTTCTGAATAATTAGTGAAAAGAAAAAGAGATATTGGACCTCATTTTCAGCTAAGTCAAAGGAAATGGCACTAGTTAGCTAATGTTTTCTTTCACAAACACACGTTTTAGATGCCATTTATCAAACTCAAGTTAATAAACTGCTTCTTTCACTGCATTAGACTTATTTTTTGATACAAAATTTCGGTACTGACATTTTAAAAAAAAAAGACCATTTCCCGTTAACATTAAAGACACTGTTGATGGAGTTCATAATCACCACTGATTTGCCATTGTGTTCACATGCTCAACAGACTTCTTTTAGAAGCAAACAAACAAAAGTCTTCAAGTTATTACTGTAGGAAATGAACTATTAAATGCTAAATAATGGAGTGTTTTTAATGTTTGTTATACACTTCATAGTCAGTGGTGGACAGAAATAGTTTTTACTCTACTTATGTAGTATATTTATTTTTGGGATAATTTCATTTTATTATATGCCAAAGCATAATATAGCATGCATTTTACTCAGTTAAATTTCATAAAAACATATGCAATCAAGTCCAAAATTATTCACACCAATGCAGTATGACTGTATAAAGTATAGCGGTGTTTAATTTGCTGATTCAGTTGAACTTGTTTCATAAATTTGCCAACTGAACTACTCTAATTGCATCTGTGTTCCAAAGTCACCAACTCGCTGATTCAAATAATGGGGTCAGAATGAGTTAGTTAAATTACTCAGTCCAAGCTAATCTTCATTTACTGATTCACTGAATTCACAAGTCTGACTCAAAATAAGTCAAGAAGGCTTATTAAACACACCACTTAAGAACAGCATGTGATTCACTTATGCCGAGTTCAGACTGCATGATTTTTAGCCCCGATTTTTGAATCGCTGACATGTTTTGAAATATCACAGACAAATGGCTGAAATCACAGGCAAATCGGTGCTCGTTTACGTGAGTATCACGTAAATCACTATCAGAGATGCCATCTGAGAGAATCGCAGATAAGTCGCCGACGCCCGTCAGATATTTGGCATGCTAAATATCTGGAATTGTAGTCGATTCAAATCATGCTGTGTGAAATGTGTTCTGACTGAAAATAACATCAGCGATCACCATTCAGCCAATGAGAGAGCAGCATCCACTAGTACAGGCGTGCTCAACCCTGCTCCTGGAGATCGACCTTCCTGCTGAGTTCAGCTCCTACCCTGATCAAACACACCTGAATCAATTAATCAGGGCCTGAACAGCACTAGATAATTACAGACAGATGTGTTTGATTTGAGTTGCAACTGAAATCTGCAGGAAGGTAGATCTCCAGGAGCAGGGTTGGTCACCCCTGCACTAGTATGAGTATCTGCAGGTCAGCGGGAGGTAGGGGAGAAGTTAAAATCGCTCGTTTTCAGTTTATTTATACCCAAGAAATGGATAAAAAAACTAGTGTAAATTTGGCAGGTGCACCCGTGTCTGTTTGACGTGTCATCTGAGCAATACCACAACCGGGTCGATAAAGAAAAAGTTTTGCTAATTAAAAGAAATTGCTAATTCCCTTCAAAACCCAGGTGAGCAAGTACATTTTCTACCCCATTAAAGACTTCTTCCTCATTATGTACATGACCTCGTGTTGTTTCCATGTCCTTTCTCGCATGTGTTTGGGTGTGAGATATAGTTTGGACAAAGTTGTCGGCGATTTTTCCTATTTTAAAGTCATGCAGTGTGAACCCCCTGTCGCCGATTCATCTTGCAGTGTAAACAAAGCAGCGACGAAACGCTAGCCCGTAATACGCTACCCACGACGGCTTTGAAAATCATGCAGTCTGAACTCAGCATTAATCGATGAAATTATATATTTATTTTTTTCTTTTATTTTAAGTGTCAAACTGTCTTGATTTCTCCAATTTCCTGTTTATTCAGTATTGTTTCCAACCCAGTTCTTCAATCCATCGCTTACACCAGTGCGCATTCCTGTGAATCAATGTTCAACGATTGCTTTTCCCTGTGATTTAAATCAATGTCTAGGCCTCTATTCCATTCTTTTTAAAGATCAAATACATGTTTTTCCTGTTTACTGTGTGCACTTGCTGCTTTCTTGCTACGTACAGCAGCAACCTTGTAGAATTGGCTTTCGGTAACTCGATCTGCGGTGCTTTTCATGTGGTGCTCAAAAGGGCACATGATTCTTCTGTTAAAGCATTGATGGGAGTCATATGAATGGCTGTTGTTCCAAATAGAAAACATGCATACAGCTTTCTGAATGCTGCACCATAACAATGTATAGGCCTTTCTATTTTTATTAAATCTATATCTACATTTTTTTATCCACTTCAGGTGTTGACTACTATATAGTAGCATGTTTTCTCCAACACAGACAATTAAGTACTTCCTTTAATGAAAATTATGTACATTTAGGTGGTGGAAAGAGTACTGAAAAGTCATACTCAAATAAAAGTACCATTACTTTTCTAAAAATGTAGTCCAAGTAGGGTTAAAGTATCTGTTGTTAATATTACTGGAAGTATGATTAAAAAATAGGCCGTTTTAAAGTACTCAAGAGTAGTGAGTATTACGCTGTGAGAGGCTGGTGCATTTACTGTACATGTAATTTGTGTGTGTGTGTGTGTGTGTGTGTGTAAACGTAACATTCTGTATTGCATTTACTTCTTGTTTAAGTCTATTTCAGTCATCATACAGTGGACATCTGCCATCTTCTCATCAGTGACATGCAATCTAAACAGTCTCTGGTTCATTGCATGTAAAGCAGGTGTGCCCAAACTTGATCCCGGAGGGCCAGTGTCCTGCAGATTTGAGCTTTATTCACAATTAGACAAACCGAAACCAATGAATCAAGCTTTTACCAGGTATTCTACAAAGCTTCTGGCAAGTGTACTAAAGTAAGTTGAAGCTAAACACTGAAGGACATTGGGCGTCCAGGACCGAGTTTGGGCACCCCTGGTGTAAAGTATCTTCTTGGACACTTTTAATGCTTTTAAACAGTTTGCTGCATGTCTTAATTCGGTCTTGGTTCAATTTGATGGATATACTTTCTATGTTTGATTTGATTGGACTCGCAGGACTGATTTTTCTAAATTTTTCTATTTAACAGTTAATATTATTATTATTCTCAAGGAGGCCTAAATATCTAGTGTATCTAAAATGTACATTATGTTAGGTCATGTGACAACACAGCAAGTTTTTTTTTTTTTTTGCCTTGTTTTCCAGTACAAACATCTAATCATTCTTAAATGACTAAAAAATATTAAGAAAGAAATTTGGAATTTGACAAATTGATCGCATTTGAGTGATTATATTCTTAAAACAGCAAAAAACCCAGTCATTCACACATCTAAAACACACAAGTAGGCCCACACAGAATCTCTGTGAGCCGAAATCCAAGAAATCCACAGATTTTTAGTGCAGCATTTCATCTATGTATTTACTTGTGTAAATGTGTGTAAATTTATATTTATTCAGTTTTGTAATTTATTTCACTAATATTATTGTGATATAATAACAGTATTATTAAGATGTTCAAATGATTCATTTACAATACATTTTGTAAACAAGTAATATTTTTTGTCTTTTAGTAGTTAAAGTGTATTATATTGGAGACTTGTTTATCAAACAAGTGTGTTTAGTTGGATTTGCATTGTAAACATTTAATAAAAGTTAAAAAATTGTAATTTTTTTATATATTAGATTTTTAGTTGTGATACTTCTAAAATCATTCCGCATAAGTCTGCATATTTATTTATTTATTTTTATTTATTTTATTACAAAATTCTTAGCAGAAATAGCAAAAAATGTCCGCAATTTCTGTCTAGCCCTACTCATAAGTCTAATCAAGGTTTCATGTCAAAATGTAATAATTGGTGTAATTAAAATTACAGTGACAGTTGTATTATTTATTATAATTGCAATATAAGAATAAATAATGTATTTTTACAAGATGTAATAATAGTCTCTGATGTCCTCATAGTGTGTATGTGAAGTTTCAGCTCATAATACCCCACAGATCATTTTTATAACTCCTTAAAACTTCCCCTTTAGGCTTTGATCCAAAATGCTCCATTTTAGTGACTGTTGCTTTAAATTCAAATGAGATTGTGCTACCAGCCCTCTTTTTAAAAGAAGTCAGAGCTGCAAATGTGTTCGTATTAGCATAGTGGCAGATTCATGCTTTAAACAATAATAATTAAAAAAAAGTGATTTAAATTTTATGCATTTTCTTCAGAAAACAAAACCTACTATTTTTAGTTGCTTTCTCTTCTGTTAGTCGTATGTAAATTTAAGAATGTTTTAAGAATTGTACAATAAAACAACCACAATTAATTGAGAAAAGAAAGAATGAAATTGCAAAATACTGTCTTTTTAATTAATATTATCAAGCAGTTATGTATTCCATTCCAGATACAATCTCAGTTTCACATTCCTCCGCATTCATTCTCAGCCAATCATCCACACTGTTCTAATATTTCACAGCAGACAGATCATCCCTCTCTCTCTTTCTTCTGTCTCTCACTCGATCTTCCCATCGCCTCATCCTGTATCTTTTTTTTTTTTCAATTAGCCCTGTTCTAGAGTGAAATTCTTCATCTCACATTCACTTTTTCAGTACCGCTGGCATATTCACATCTATCTGAAAAGGACAGAAGCTGCAGTCCTCCGAACTCACTACATGAGAATCTATGTGCGTGGGTGTGCGTGTGTGTGTGTGCGTGTGTGTGTGTGTGTGTGGATTTGAACAGGCAAAGTGAGACTCGAGATCATATTTCTAATGCTCTGTATTAATTAGAGATGAGTTGAAAATACTCACCATCATCCCCTGATCCGGAGCCAGCATCTATGAAGCAGAAAAAACAGATGGTCAGTCACAGAAGCGTCACATCCACACAAACAGATACAGTTGAGTTTATGAACCAAATCTGAATGCAACTAACAAGCAAAATAACTAAATATTTGATGATTAGGTTTCTGTCTACAACACTGTTGCAGAAATCAGTCATCCACACATCTAAAAGTCTAATCGAGGATTCATGTCAAAATGTTTAAAAAATTGATATGAATAAGAATTGTCGACTCTGAATTGTCCAACTACATATTCCCTCATATACAAAGACCATTGTCATGTTGGTGATCTGGTTCATGCCTGGCATTTGCGATGATTGGCATTTTTATTACATAGAGACTTTCAATGCAGCCGATTGGTGTAATTAAAAGTAATGTGACAGTTTCATTAATCCTCATTATTGTTATACAAGCATAAATAATGCATTTAAAGGGGTCCTATTATGTCCCCTTTTCCAAGATGTAATGCAAGTCTCTGATGTCCCTAAAGTCTGTATGTGAAGTTTCAGCTCAAAATACCACACAAATAAATTTCTATAACTCTTTGAGACGGCCCCTTTTAGGCTTTGATCTAAAATGATTCGTTTTGGTGACTTGCTTTAAATTTAAATGAGATTGTGCTCATGGCCTTCTTTATAATAGATGGAGGAGTTACAAACGTCTATGCATTAGCATAGTAGCATTTTCAAAACAGGACTAAGCTTGTTTTCTGTAAAAAAAAAACAACTAAAAATGCCATATTAAGTCGCTCATTTGTGCTTTCTACTACACTACATTTATAATGCCTCTTATGCCGAGTTGATTTTCAAAGTAGTCGTGTCACAGATGTTTTCACACTGCATGATTATCTGGGCTCGCGTTTTGTCGCTGCTTTGTTTAAACCCATTTCACACTGCATGATTTGAGTCGCCGACAGCTCCAGATATTCAGCACGCCAAATATCTCCCGGGCATCGGTGACTCATCAGCGATTCTCTCAGATCTCGTCTTTGATAGTTCATATTGTGTGATTGTCACTCGCGTGCACGAGCACCGATTTGCCTGTGATTTCAGGCATTTGTCTACGATTTCTCAAAACCTGTCGGCGAGTCAAAATCGGGGCTAAAATCATGCAGTCTGAACTAGGCATTAGTTGCATTTTCTTCGACAGGTGTGAAAACTCTAATGGCAGACAGCTGCTTTTCACTCAGGGCTGTTTCTGTTATCGAGAAAGAGATCATCACTAAAGCTGCGGTCACATTCGAGTTTGAGCTTGCTAAACTCTGCGAAAAGGAGCGGGATGATTAGACGTTTAAAAAAACAAGCGATTTTGGTCCATATAATACATTTCTCTCTAGAGAGGTTGTGTTTTGATTGATTGGTCTTACGCAATCATGTGATGCAATTTCACAGGTCAGAGTTCACTAAGCTTAAACTATTCAACACAGCGAACTGCGAAACTTGACGCATGACCTTGCGTTTCTGGTGTGACTCATTTGTGTGCGTATGAATGGAAGTCTATGGGGAGAAAAGTGCTTAATAGGAAGGGATCTCCTCCTCCAATGACATGTCCAAAGGAAAAATGTCAATCAAAGTGTTTCTGCAGACTGTTTTTATAAAGTGTTATTTTTAAACAATCAAATGAATTATTTTTTTATGATTAGAGGCTGGCTATATTCACACTGTTCCCACATAACTCGCTAATAGAAGTGATTTTTACATAATATGCTCCCTTTAAAATCACAAGAAGCATTTGGGGTTGCCAAATGATTGACTTTTGATTACAGTCCTTGATTACTGCTGTGGTGGCGGAGTGGGTAGCTCTGTCGCCTCACAGCAAGAAGGTCACTGGAGTAAGCCTCAACTGGGTCAGTTGGAATTTCTGTGTTTGCATGTTTTCCCTCTGTTCGCGTGGGTTTCCTCCAGGTGCTCCGGTTTCCCCCACAAGTCCAAAGACATGCGGTATAGGTCAATTGGGTAAGCTAAATTGGCCGTAGAGTATGTTTGTGAATGAGAGTGTATGGGTTTTTCCAAGTGATGGGTTGCGGTTGGAAGGGCATCCGCTGTGTAAAACATGCTGGATAAGTTGGCGGTTCATTCTGCTGTGGTGACCCCAGATTAATAAAGGGGCTAAGCTGAAAAGAAAGTGAATGAATGATTACTGCCGTCTATGTGAGTACATGCTTAGGTCACACATACTGTATTCACCTGTTGTGCCATTTGCCTATAACCAGCATATTATATATTATCTATCTTTATATAATATCTGAGTCAGCAAATCTGGCAAATAACTGTATATTTCTCTGTATTTCTCTCTTCTGCCCTATTTGAAACAGGCATTATTCGAACACTAACATTCTGTACACCAGAACATTCCCAGGACTTAAAATCGACCCTATTATGCAAGATTGACCTTCTGTGTAGTACGTAACACAGCTACGTGTGAATGTAAAAGGTCTGTAAAGTTTTAAAGATCAAAAGTGAAGGATAAATGGAGTTATTGTTGTCAAGAAAGAAAATATCCTTAACTGCCTGAAAGAAGTTCTTTGTGATTCCAGTCGTACTTTGCAGCACATTTCCATAATGGCAAACTATGGCCAGAGCAATGTCTGTTTTGACCCTCATACACTATAGTTGAAGTTCAGAGACCTGAAAGTGTTTGCTTTTTGTCATCGAAATGTTGAGGAAGCTGTGATTTCTGTGGTGCAAAAGCAAATCCACTTTACATGCACTTGCCAAGGGTGAGGACTCAGATACACAAGAATCAGTTACTGTTCAAATCACTGTATTCACGCAGTGCTCTGTGGAAGAGCTGTAATTTAATATGGTAATTGACTTTTTTTTGTTCACATCACCTGCTGTTTAAATGCAAGTACTAGAAGTTTTTATATTTATTCGAGTTCAAACATCTAAAAAATATTTAATCAAGAAGCAAAAAAGGTCAAAATTAAAAAAACGTTTTCCTAAACATAAGCAGAAGACTTTCCAGTGAGCTTAATATAATAGATGAGCAGCGCAACAACTACAGACTGGGCCATCCCACCAATCAGAGCATAACACATTCAAAAAGGGGTTTAGAGAGACTGGATTTTTGAAGGAACCGCTTTCAGATGCTTGCTTCCTTTTTTTTTTTTTTTATCCTGCTGTTTAAATGCTAGACCACACTGCAAAAAAAGTTGTTTTTTTACTTGAAAGTTTTGTATAGTGTCTAGTTCAAATATATTAAAATATTTAATCAAGAAGCAAAAATTGTCTTGTTTTCCAAAAAAAAAGTGAAATAACATGTTTTTTAAAATTGTTATTATTATTATTATTATTTAGTTTTTCTTGATT
>CAIGQQ010038854.1:3935848-3991370 GCA_903798035.1 Danio albolineatus | reverse complement strand
TATTATTATTATTATTATTATTATTATTATTATTATTATTATTATTAAAATACGAGCCGATGTCAAAGAATTAGTGGAAACAAAATCTGTCTGCAAGGAAAAAAGCTGTGCATGAACACACCAAATGAATGAGAATAAGTATGTCTGTTCTGTGCCTGCGTGAAAAGATGTATCTTTTCATACCTGCAGGTGGCAGTAATTTTTATTGTCATTCATGACAGTGGAATTCTGTGTATTCTCTCGACGTCCGTTGTTTTTTTTTACGCTCTAATTTGTAGCTGAACAGCCAGTCACCAACATATGATGCCGATTTTACAAGCTGAATCAGCTAAACTCACTTTAACTTAAGCCCTTAACACATTTGGGCCCTGTACTGTTGGACCATACAATGTGTTTTTTTTTTCTTTTTTCTGAAAACTGCATTGCTGTTGAAATTACATGAATTGCAATTCCTCTCATATAAAGATTAATATATAACAATAATAATTGTCTATAGACTGATATAAATGTGTGAGACAAAGGAAGTAAAAACAGTGTACAGTAAGCTGTCCAATTACATTAGAACAAGAAACTTGTATTCAGATCTGGAGTTGGTTTATAGGTTTATTTGTTAAAAATGTCACTACTGTTCCACCATCAATAAAGTGAATACCAGGATCACACACAAACACACACTCGTATATATGGTTTACAAGGACACTCCATATGTATAATGTATTTTGTAATCTCTTACGCTACCCCTAAAACCTTAAGTATGATTTTTAGGCACGTCCTTGTAAACCACCTTAATAGAGATTAACTAGTTTATAACCATGTCATTATACAATTTAGTGTCCTTGCAAACCACATAATCAAGTACATGTCAAGCGTCAACTCTCAGCTAAAAACATAAACAAAAATAGATCAGTTACTAAAACAAAACCCAGTCAGACAAGTACTAGCTCAAATTGCAACACTTCTCATATAAAGATTAATATTACAGTTAATATACAGTTGCCTAATTTGATACAAATGTGTGAGGTAAAGGAAGTGAAAACCGTATAAACTGACAAAAATACATCAAAACCAGAAACTTTTACTAAGATCAGGAGTTATTATGGGTTTACTTACCTACCCATAGCCGTAATGTATTTTATACTGTAAAAAAAATCACTCACCCTACCCCTAAAACATTGTCAAGTATAATTAAGCATTTTGAATTATTAGGACACAAGTCACGTCCTTGTAAACCACCTTGATAGAGATTAACTAGTTTATAACCGTGTCATTATTTTGTGTCCTTGTAAACGACATAAACAAATACAGTCTTCAATGTCCTACTCCCTACAAACATCAACTCTCAGCTAAAAACATAATCAAAAATAGATCAGTTACTAAAACAAAAGCCAGTCAGACAAGTACGTTCTTAATAGTTCTACTAGCTCAAAATGCAATTATTCTCATATAAAGATTAAGACAAATGTGTGAGACAAAGAAAGTATAATCGTATAAACTGACAAAAATACACTAGAACAAGATACTTTTATTCAGATCAGGAGTTGGTTTATTGGTTTATTTACCTTTTATTTACCTACACATAGACGTCATGTATTTTATACTGTAAAAATCGCTCACCCTGCCCCTAAAACGTTAAGTATATAACGAATATACTGAATAATAAGGACAGAAGACATGTCCTTCTAAACCATCTTAATAGAGATCAACTAGTTTATAACTGTCATTATACAGTTGTGTGTCCTTGTAAACCACATAAACAAGTACACGCACGCACTTCCACGTCATAATGGCTACAAAAATTAACTCGGAGCTAAAAGCATAAACAAAAATAGATCAGTTTCTAAAACAAAAGCGACTGGCAAGTACAAGTACAAGACAAGTACATTCTTAATAGTACTAGCTCAAATTACAATTCTTTTCTTATAAAGATAACCATGTAACAATCTCAGTTGCCTAATTTGATACAAATGTGTGAGACAAAAGAAGTGAGAACCATATAAACTGACAAAAACACATTAGAACACGAAACCTTTATCCAGATCAAGTTTATATACCTTTTATTTATCTACACATAAGCATAACGTATTTTATACTGTTAAAATTGCTCACCCTACCCCCTAAAAGTATCATTTTTAAGCAATTTGAATAATGAGGACAGCAGGTATGAACTTGTAAACCACCTTAATAGAGATCAACTAGTTTATGAGTGTGTCGTTATGCAATTTCATGTCCTTGTAAACCCCATAAACAAGTACACGCGCACACCTCCACATCATAATGGCTACAAACATCAACTCTCAGCTAAAAACATAAACAAAAATAGATCAGTTTCTAAAACAAAAGCCAGTCGGACAAGTACATTCTTAATAGTAATAGCTCAAATTACAATTCTTCTCTTATAAAGATAACCATAACAATCTCAATTGCCTAATTTGATACAAATGTGTGAGACAAAGGAAATGAAAACCATATAAACTGACAAAAATACATTAGAACACAACTTTTATTCAGATCAAGTTTATTCACCTTTTATTTATGTACAAATAGGCATAACGTATTTTATACTGTAAAAATTGCTCACCCTACCCCCTAAAAGTATCATTTTTAAGCATTTTGAATAATGAGGACAGAAGGCATGTCCTTGTAAACCACATCAATAGAAATCAACTATTTTATAACCGTGTCTTTATACAGTTTCATGTCCTTGTAAACCACATAAACAAGTACACACACACGTCCACGTCATAAAGGCTACAAACATCAACTCGGAGCTAAAAGCATAAACAAAAATAGATCAGTTTCTAAAACAAAAGCCAGTCAGACAAGTACATTCTTAATAGTACTAGCTCAAATTACAATTCTCCTCTTATAAAGATAAATATGTAACAATCTAAATTGCCTAATTTGATACAAATGTGTGGGACAAAGGAAATGAAAACCATATTAACTGACAAAAACACATTAGAACACGAAATCTTTATTCAGATCAAGTTTATTTACCTTTTATTTATCTACAAATAGGCATAACGTATTTTATACTGTAAAAATTGCTCACCCTACCCCCTAAAAGTATCATTTTTAAGCATTTTGAATAATGAGGACAGAGGGCATGTCCTCGTGAACCACCTTAATAGAGATCAAGTAGTTTATAAGTGCCGTTATAACAATTTCATGTCCTTGTAATCCTCATAATAAAGTACACACACTTCCATGTCATACTGGCTACAAACGTCAACTCTCAGCTAAAAACATAAACAGAAATAGATCAGTTCTACTAGCTCAATGTTTACAGTCTATATTAGCAGAAAAGGCAACAGCACAAAGAAGAGCTCAAATATGTGATGAACGATTGATAAAATGAAGAGAGAAGAGAAAGCACGAAGTAGACAAATGCAGAGAAATGAAAGGCCGAAATAAGAAAATCAATGCTAGCAGGTGAAGGATGAATAGAGAGGGAGGAAAGATGACGCAACTTCTGTTTCCTCATACATCTTCAGCCAGCAGCGGCTTTTTGACGAGGATATTAAAACATGTCATTAAGAGAAATTCTTTCTTCCTGTTCTTCCGTTTACTGTAACTGCTCTCATCTATCTCTCATGTCGTTTTTCTTGCTCTGTAGGACTGCATCCCTCATTGTGTCCTGGTGTTCAGAGCCAGCCATCTTTACCAGCCTGCTCCATTTCATTTTGACGAAAAAAAAGTGAATAAATAAAATAAAAATCAATATTCCATAAACAGTTTGCAATTTTTGATAAAGTCAAAGCAACTGATCAATATTAATGGAAGCTGATCCAAGTGAGAATACCATTTTCTTTCTATTAAATTCATTTTTCTGGGCCATTTTGGTAAATGATGAAACAATGGCAGCCAGTGAGAATCCATTTGAATATAAAGGCTCATGCATTTAGAGCAGCAGATGACAGAAGTTCACTGCCATACCTGTCTGATAAATTAAACCATTTTAAAGATGAATATTTTTCGATATATTGTTCAGCCCTAATAGTAATTTTCTCATATCTAAAGGATCTCATCTACTCAAATGCATCTGTTTTTTTTTACATTGGTGTCAAAGCAGCAGTTTTATTTGTTTTATTTTATGCTAATTTGCTCTACATCAGTGTTTCCCACAACCCTGTTCCTGAAGGCACACCAACAGTATACATTTTCAACCTCTTTCTAATCAAACACCCCTGAATAAACTTATCAGAACATCAGAAGAGACTCCAAAACCTGAAGTTAATGGATCGGATAAGGGAGACATCCAAAATATGTAGAGTTGGTGTGCCTCCAGGAACAGGGTTGGGAAACAGGTTGGGCTCTAGATTTCATTAGTAGTTTACAGAATAAAGCTAAAATTTGCAAAAACTGCAAAAAAACACAGCTCCTGGGAGGTGTTTGGCGCTCTTCAGAAATGTATATAGGGGTGCGTACCTATAATGAGCCTGGGTTGTGCTTTTTTTTTTTTTTTGTAGTTTGTGTGTTCGTATAATACTTCGTTAAAAAGCTTTGTGTAGTACTTCATCTTTTATAACATGACATTTTAAATGTTTTCAAGGACTGGAATGGCGTATCGTAGCATTTTCGCTACAATACATTTTATAACCTCATATAAACATTCATTCTTTAGTAACCATTTCAATAACAGACAAAAGCAAATCTCTGACATCTGCATCTTCTAACAAATCTTGTGAATGTACAAATCTTTTTAAGATCAGTTTAAGCTTGCTTTGGGAAAGTGTTAATGATGTAATGGCTCATGCAAAGGACTGACCTTACGTAAAGTCACAAATTCATTAAATTTTAAAATTAAACGAATGTATTTTTATTTAAATAAAGAAAATGTATTAATTAATTTATTTAATTTATTAAAATAAAATTAATTTAAATTAGTAATAACATTAAATTGAATCAAATTATTAAAATAAATGCATATAATTTTATCTAAATAAAAAGAAATAAAGCAAATTAAAGTGAATTAAATTTAAATACAGCTTTTTTTCTTATTTGAAAAGGGGGAGGGTTTGGACATATAAGGCTCCTGTCTGACAATGATATGTTGCTGTGATCTGCTGAATACATTGCAGGTTTGGGAATTACTTAATGAGTAAATAATGACACAACTCTTATTATTTGAGGTAATTGATCCCTTTAAAAATGCTAAATTAGAACAATAACAGGCTTTAGTGTAGCACTGACTGGACATTCATTTGTTTTACTGCAATGCTTTTGTTGAAGACTCACAATGTTAAATAAAGTGCAGTTCCTTTGATTATCTAAAGGGGTCACTGTATCCCCTAAACAAAAGAGAAAGAAGCATCCCATTAAAATGATACTGTATGAAACAAATGATATGTTATAGCCTACTGTAAGTGTCTGAGAATGAGAATGTGTCCACATGCATCAGAAATTGCTACGCACACATATACACCTGACAAATTACACATTGAGTGGCTATATTCTGAGAAATGTTTAAGAAAGCATTGGACATTACATAAAGGAAAGAAGTGAAGAATAGTGATGAGCGGTTAGCATGTTGCTGTGTGCCCAGAGGTTGCTACTGTGTTAGTGGCTTCTAATGGAAGCTATCGCTAGCATTATTGAGCTAAAGCACTCAGTCGTTGATATCGCTTCATTAGAGCTCTGCTAAGGTGACATCTCCGTCTGAGGATACTGAACGCAAGTTTGTGTTTGTCTGTGTGGTAGTGTGTGCCTGAGGTACAAGGATGAGGGGGGAAAAGACTCAAGAAGAACGCAGCCAGGAAAATGTGTACTTGTGTTGTCTTTTGGCTGAGGCTGCAGGCCCCATAAGGCCATATATACAAGCAGGTGATAGTTAGGGTCAGTGTGTCACTGCAACACACACATATTCACACACACACACACACACACACACACACACACACACACACAACAATTGCTGCTTTTCTTCGTCTGATTTAAAAGTATTTCTCTTTTTTAAGTTCAATATTTAAGAATTTTAAGCTCAATATTTCATTTTAAAGGGCCACGAAACCCCCCTGTCTCAGCGGGGTGTTTTCACACCTCTAGTTTGGAAAAGCTCAGGAAAGTGGGTGTGTCCAGCTCTGTTTAGGGAGTGTCGGGGGAGGGAAAGAGGGAAGGTTTTGCATAAAAATGATTGTTTCTATTTGAGCACGTGCTGAAAACAAACACACAGACGCAGGGGGAGAAAGACAATGACTGTGTTTATATCAAATTATTTGCCAAATTCTTATTCTGTCAACTTTAACTGCAGTTTGGCACTTTCCCTTTTTTATTCAGGAACATTTCTTGCATGCACCTCCGTGACAAACGAGATGCGAGGAACTGTTCGAGGAGTGTTTTAAAGAGGTATTTAATACCGCGCTGCGTATGGGAGAAAAAAAGCCCTCCGCATTTCTCGGTAACTTAGATGCACCCGGTAGGTAGCGTCAGAAAGCCGTGTCTGTATAGACTATCCTGTCACAAAATGCAGCATTTTAAATTAATTGTGGTGTTTACATGTTTACATGATACATGATACGAACTAACTTTGCCATCTGAATAAACAAACAAAGAGCACTGATTGCTTACCAAATCTGTAGAGCAGGACAATCAACATGAACTGGAGCGGCGTCTGTTTTAAAAGGAGACGAGCGGCAATTTCACCATTTCTGCTGCGCTGGAAGTCCAGCTGCGCTCTCATAGCGGGAAATGTAAACAAAACCTTCGTTGCAGCACATAAACAGAACACTGGCGACCTGTGTCTCCAAACAATTCTTCTTCTTCCTCTTGTTTTGGCAACACAACATGTCGTCTCTCTGCTGTCTGAACACTGCAACAGGTAGAAACAATCTTCGAAGCTATCATGCATTTTAATGAAGTTGCACTGCATACACAATAGAGCGCGCTGATTGGTTTGAACCAAGTCTTTCTCGTGAATTAAAACTGCACACTCAGAGACGTCACAATGCACTCGCCGGTAGTACAGACGTCCACTCTCCACGCTGGAATACAGGCAAGGATCTAATCGGCGTGACACAGCTTCAAAAATTAGTTTCAAATGGGAAGAACGATTTTGCTCGAAATAACGCAAAAACAACCAATTTTCACTCTTTAGCGAAATATATGAGTCCAAATAGTGTTTATAGCAGCGTGGGACACATATATGACTGTCAACAGCTCAAAAAATGTGTTTTGGTGTTTCATGACCCTTTAATAAGTAAAGTATTAATAAGTTTAATTTCAAGGCAAGGCAAGTTTATTTATATAGCACATTTCATACACAGTGGCAATTCAAACTGCTTTACATAAACAGGAATAAAACAGAACAAATTATATGAAAACAGTGTAAAGACAGTTTTTCCATATTCCAAAACACCAGTGTCATATTTTCTCATTTTACTCTGGGACTACCCCATTCTAGTGATCATATTGGACGTCTCAAACAGATTTGATTTTTCACCTAAAATCGAAAAGTTAAGATTTACAGCTTTATCTACGTGCCCCCTAATTTCAACTTTCTTCTGGAAGTAAATCGCATGGCCCCTGATTTCTAGCCCCTCCTGGGAGTAGATCGCTTTAGCTAGCCAAACGGAATAAAGTCTTGATCTCAGCCAGTCTAGAGTCTAGAATAAAAAAAACAAGTTGGAATAAAAGAATAACGACATAAAATTATTTTTATGTTTAGTAATGTTTCATCCAAAGCGACACACGTCGACAAATTCATTCATTCATTTTCCTTTCGGCTCAGTCCCTTTATTAATCCGGGGTCGCCACAGCGGAATGAACCGCCAACTTATCCAGCATTTGTTTTACGCAGCGGATGCCCTTCCAGCCACAACCCATCTCTGGGAAAGTCGACAAATTAAATTATTTAAAAATGCGTGCTTTCCTTGAAACTCAAATCTGTGACCTTAGCTTTACCTTAATGTTTGAATTAAAGAAACGTTTTTGCTCCTCAACAATAATGCGCTGGCGAGGAAATTAGACATAATTCACATAAAATGTTCTTTTGAAGCAGCCCGTTTCCATTCCTGCCATTACTGACGTGAGCTCCAGCAACCGGTTCCCCTCTCAGATCCATTACTGTGCGACAGTTACATGCACAGATGTGTAATTTATAGCGTGTCAGTGTATGTTTTTCAGTGTTTTTCTTTCCTAAATTGGAACATGACAGACTCAGTGCCATGTCAGACCACATATTATACAGTGCTTTGGCACTCGCACGTAGTCATTTGATCACAAACTGCAAGACAGATGGCCAGAGTGCAAGGATAAATTGAAGAGAGAAAAAGCATTTCATTTGACTCTTATGCAGATGAAAATACTGCACGCTACTGACAGCCTCTATACCCAGGAGATAACTAGGTGTTTCAATTTCAGACACACTCTACGTTTCAAAAATGTTGGTTCAGATATGTTTTTTTCAACAGAATACAGCACCATTACTCGGCATGGATGCTTTACTTTTTATTAAAAGTGCTCTTTGTAATGTTAGAAATGGTGAAATCTAAAAAAATATCATGGTTTCGATAAAAATATGAAGCCTCAAATCAGCATGTCAGTTAGTTCTGTTAGTTATTTGTCTTGATTGCAATGTTGTCTGTGGTAGGCATGGACTTTGGCAATGCTGGGGGTCGTGTGGATGTTTTTCTGGATAGGCTGGGGATGGTATGGAGGGGGGAGGGGGGTCGAGCAGTGGATCTGCTGTGACCGCTCATGTAAAATCAATAAAATTTAATCACACACACACAAAAAAAATCAGCATATTAAAATAATTTTTGGCACTAGAGGTCTCATCAGGGTGATCATCGGTCTAGGCAGGAAACTATAATAAGATTTTATTAATTTATTATTATCTAATATTATTATCTTTAACCGACAGCCTCAGTAAAAGGTCACAGGTATGTCAGCGTCAGTCTTAAAATAATGCTTTCTTGCATAGAGCATTTCATTGTTTGTATTATTATTATTATTATTATTATTTATTTATTTTTTTTAGAAGTCACAGCTATTTGTTTTGTTTAGCTTGTATATTTTGTAATATTTGTTGTATTTTTTTTTTTTTGACTCTTAAAATATTTTTTTTAACTATTCAGAACAATGTTTTTAGATTAAAATAGTTTAAAAGGTTTGTGCCAATGGCGTAGTGGTTAGTGCGTCAACACATGCACTCCGATGCTCACGGCAACCATAGTTAGATTCCCTCTTCGAGATCCTATGTTGATCCTTCTCCTCTATCTGCTCCCCACACTGTTCATTAAAGCTGAAAACCCCAAGAACATATTCATAAAAAAAGTATTTTAATATTATAATGATATATGAAATATTATAATTTTATAACCTACTCTGTAGTTACTGCATTTGAATTTAAATGTACTGCTCGTCCGTTAGAAAAGTACGTTCTATACAGTATGAATGTGAGAAGTATGAATGGAATTCGGACATACTACATCCTTCATTTTGTCATGATCACATGACCTACCTGCTTCAGTTTCATCGCTTCACTCCCATTCATGAATACTCTCGCGGGGCATCATGGGATAGTGCAGCGTGCATGGGATGCGCACTTCAGAATCTCGCCGAAAGTAGTAAGTCATCCGGGTACTTCTCGCATACTGATTTTCACATACTACTCTGCTTGCATACTGTTTTTAACGTACTGTATCGTATGGAAGTATGCAGTTTTGGACGCTGCCACGGTCTGCGGAACTGCTTGAAGCAAACTGTGTACTGTTCCTGTACCTTCAGGAACAGGGATGGGAAGCTCTGGTATAGAACTTTCTAAGAAGCATGAGGGTGTAATTGAACTGAACTCCAAACAAATAAAGGACAGAGATTTTTTTTGGTTGAATAACTGTTTAATCAACCAAAACAACAACAACAAAAAAACAGTCCTTCAATGTAGGGACAAACAGGTTGTCCTGAACCCCAGCCACCCCCCAAAAAAAATCTACACTAGCTGAATGTGCCCATGTTTCTATGCCTATCCCAGCCGACTCACTTCAAAAACCAGATTTCAATTCCATTTAGTGTTTCTAGTCCAGAAAGCGAGTGGCCACCTTCAATTTCTCTCTCTCTCTCTCTCTAAATAAAAGAGCTGGATCAATAGCATGTCAGTTAGTGAACTTGTGCGAATCACATCCATTCATCTCTCTCTCTCCCCCACACACACACACTTCTCCCATTCCACTTTCAGTTTGGGAGTCTGTAGGCAGAGCAGGGCTTCGGGCATCAGGAGCAGGGCTTCCCCATACACACCCGCTACTGTCTCTCACAGCGCATGATACTTAACCAATAACCCGTCCCACCACAGCTAGATGCACTCGCGTGGCCCCAGACCAGCGTTAGTGCCGCTCAATTGTATTAAGGGCAGGAATGAAAGCAGCGTGACCCTTCTTAAGTGCACAAGGCATCTTTGTGCGGAGCGAAGCCGGCCGATCGAGCAGATGCATCAAAGGAAATTCCCCCCCGCGCACAGTCAGAGCAGACAGATAATGCTATTTACCTGAGTGATGCAGCTTGGCCTGCAACAAGACACAGATGCACGACGTCTGAGCGGAGCTGAGCACTCTGACCGAGAGAAAATCTCTGTGTGCGAGCGTGTGTGTGTTTGAGAAAACATGTGGAGGTGGATTTTAATTAGTTTGCTTACACTGTGTGTGTAGTAGGACTGGGGGGAATATATATACATATATATACATAAATTTAAAGTGGATGATTTGATATAAATACTCTAAAGCTTTGAATCAGTTTTTTCGATATTCTGCATTCTAGGGGTATTTTATTTTTCATAAGGAAATTTATTTTATACAAATTCATACAAATTCATGATTTTTTTCTCCCAAATTTATGAATTATATGGAAATTACAGTGAAAAAAAGGACAAAAACATTTATATTTAAAAGAGTATAGATGTTATCCACAAAGAACATACACTCTCAGAAAAAAGGTACATGGTGGTACAAATAATGTTCCTAAAGGAACAGTTTTATACCTTTGTAAAAGTTGTACCTTATATGGTACAGAAAAGACCCCTTATGATGCTGTTCTGTACCATTTTATGCTACAACTGAAATAAAGGCATACCTGTCAACCCTTCTGTTTTTCCCGGGATTCTCCCGTATTTTACAGTTCTATCCCGCTATCATCCCGTAAAGGTATTTTCCCGTATTTCTCACATATTTTCAGTCATTCTCCGACGGTTGTCAATAAACATTAAAGAGCCGATCCTCCCTATTCGCAAACCATACCGCCGAACCACCAGAAGCCGCCCATTGCTCTTAAATTTTAATCTGTTCTGTGCTTTCATTTTATTTAGGCATGAAACACTCTGAAATAAATATAAAAATGGCAGGATTCACTTTCCTTTTCATTACAGGTGCAGTCGCTCCTCCTATACAATTCTCAAAACTGTCATATAGAGGTGCATGACTGTCAGCTGACGTGCTCCATAGTGATAAATAGATGCTGTTTCCTAAACGGATTCTGTACACTAGATTAGAAGCAGAGCGTAAGTGGATACTGGGTTTTGGGTGCGTTTGAACAGACATATACACATAATTAATAATAATAACATCTAAAGATGTCGATCTTGATGGGTTTTTTTCCAAACACAACTAATTTTGTCCTAAATGAGCATAAAACGTTAGGAAAGCAATCAAATGCTTTCATTATAACTATAGATGTAAACTTCTGTTATTTATAACAGAAACACCTCTGTTATTTAATGTAATCAAACAAATAAACTAAATAAGTGAGATCCCTTATTTTCACATCCCAATGTTGACAGGTATGTAAAGGTACACAATTGTTCTCATAAAAAAGGTACGTAAGTCTTGGACATCTCCTTTATTTACAATATCTATGAAAATAAATATTACTGGAAAGTGATTTATGAATAATTTCCATATTAAAACATGAATCATCATTTAAAAGCATACGTTTAAAGAAACTCATAAACATTAGTTGTTAAGTTCTATATTATAAAACAACTGGTAAAACATAAAACTATAGATTACGTAAACTAAACATTTGAGGCATTTTTAATAAACATTTGGTGAGCATTTTCTGATAAATACATGTTCATTATTGATACTGTTCATTACTTTCCACTACGCTGGCAAAAGTCCTGCGTATGCAAAGTGTTCATGCAGACATTTTAGTATTGGAAAACTAATCAACCATTGTTCATATCTCGTTACGAATACTTTTGCATAATACTATTTCTATTTTAAAATGAAGTAAATTAAATGAACAAACTGCAATGGTACAAATTTGTTTCTTTGTCTTCAGGTACAATTCTGTTACATAAAAAAGTACTGCCCCAGTGACAAGGATTTGTACCATTTTTGGTACAACATTGTACCATTTTTTTCTGAGAGTGTACAATGAAAAAACAAAACAAACAAACAAAAAAAAAAACAGCAGCTGTGTTTGCCAGAATTTTACAGTAAAGAAAAATATGTAAATAATTTTTTTGGTAAACTACCGTGTTTCATTAATTTAACACACCAGTGTTCAACTATTGACTCTACTGTACACATCATATATTTTAAGAACACATACTGTTAACCAGGTTACAGATTTTTACTGTAGCATTTTTACAGTTTTTTACAGTTTACGTGCATGTACAATGTTAAAAAAAAACAAAAAACATAACATTTATGGTAACAAAACAGCAGCTGGGATGGCCAGAACTTTACCATAAAAATTAAAATAGAAACCTTTAAATAAATGTCTTAATTTTGCTGTAAACTATAATATTTTGTTAATTTATAGTATTACACATCAGTGTTTTAAAATAGTAACACTATACTTCATCTATATTACGGAAACCTACTTTTAACAAGGCTATGAATTTTTACTGTAGCCTTTTTAGTTTTTTTTTTCAGTTGAAATTACAGACATCTTTTATGTGCATTTACAATGTAAAAAAAACCAAACAAACATAATATTTATGGTAAAAAAAAAAAAAAAAACAGCAGCTGTGATGGCCAGAACTTTACCATTAAAAATATGGTAGAAACCTTAAAATAAATGTATTAATTTTGCTGCAAACTGTCATATTTCATTAACTTATAGTATTACATATCAGTGTTTTAAATTATTAACACTACACATCATCTATGTTATGGAAACTTACTTTTAACCAGGCTACGAATTTTTACTGAAGAATTTTTACAGTTTTTTTTTTTTAACCGTTGACATTTTTACATTAATGGACAATGTTACAAATACATAAAATTGACAGTAAAAACAATGGTAGCTGTGGTTGCCAGAACTTTACCATTAAAAATGTAGCAGAAATCTTAAAAAAAAATGTCATTAATTTTATGGTAAACTATCATATTTTTACACACCAGTGTTAACACTACACATCATTATTTAAACCAGGTTACGAATTTTTACTGAAGCATTTTTACAGTTTTCTTAGAAATAAGAAATTACGGACATTTTTACAGTGTACTTATTAATGTAAATGTACCTGAAATAAAGTCTTCATTGAACATATTTGGAAAAATCAATAGCAATTGTATTAAATCTGTATTCACTTAATCAAATTGAGAATCAAGTTACTTGGAATTGACAGTTTGTTTATAAGGAATTGACAGTATGTTTATAGTTTATGAGAACCGGACTGAATCAGGACATCTGATTAGATGACAAAATTTAGTGTGTGGTTATGCCTTTAACACCTGGTCATGCCTGGTCAACATATGGAGCTAAAAATAGCAGGCAAATGGTAGTATCTGAGGAGCATTGATTCCTACCTTAAAATCACAGATGCACGTCACTGTGTCCCCGATTCGCAGACACTCGCCGTCGAACTTGCAAGTATTTGTGTCACACAGAAAAAGATCAGTGTCCTGTTCTTCAAAACCTGTCAGGAAACACACAAATGTAGGTTAGAGATTACAAACACATCATGTAAAGTGCACAATAAAGTTTACATTCAAATTATTATTGTTTTTACAAGCAATTATTTAAAAATAAATTCTATTTTGAACAATCTTTGAAATCTTTTAAAAACACATCAGAGTTTCCTTGAAGATATAAAACAGCACATGCAAAAAAAAACAAGAGAATAAATCCAGCACATTCAAATGATTTCTGAGGGATCACATGACACTGAAGATGGGTGTAATGAGTCTAAAAAAAATAAATGAAATATATGACATTTTGAAAAATATAAATATATTTGATTAAATTATTATTATTTTACTGCATTTTAACTGTAAAGTAAATGTAGTAGGAGAGCTTTCTCTCAGAAATGTATAAATATTACCGAACGTAGACGTTTAAACAGTATGATGAACATGTTCATAAAAAATAATACAAACACATACACCTGCATTATATTTCAAGTAAAAAACAAGGTCCCACTTTATATTGAGTAACCTTATATGTACTTTAATAACTACTTATAACTAATATTTACTTAAATTGAAATCCATAATTCGTTACAATGTACTTATTGTGTGAATTCATCTTTTTACATTGTACGATTGATTTAGGATTTGATTAAACAACTGCATGTAAATAAGATTAAGATTCATTGATTAAACACCTGCATGTAAATACATCTGATTTAAGATTGATTAAACACCTGCATGTAAATACATCTGTAATTACTTTCTGTTGTTACATTTATAATTACACTGTTGACAATACATTACACTTTAACCCACCTTTAAACCTCCCCACACCACCAAACCAGTCCCTAACCTTACCCGTGTTGTATCCCAACTCAATAGTACAAAAAATGTTCTGCAATACATTGAACAATACATATGAAGTATGTTGTATTTATATTCTGATAGTAAAGGACACTTAATATAAAGTGGGATCTAATGCGTATTAAATTTGTAACAGATGTGGATTAAATGTGGATTAAACACACACAAACACGCATAAATATTTCGCACACAAATCGTCAGTAAAAATTTGACAATTCCCAGACAATTCATGCTAAAATAAAATGCTAAAATAATAATAAATTGTGACTGATTTGAATTGTTTTCCTTAAACATTAACAGGATAGTTAATAAAGTGTTGCCGAAGATATATATTTTTTTCTGTGTGGTGTTGAAAATTTGACCTGGAGTGTTAACACACAACACTGAGTGGTGTTCATGTGATCCTTTGTGGTGTTGATATTTTACATGAGTTTGCTTATGTCTGAGTGTTGATAATGTTAAATCTTATTATTGATTATATGTTATTTTAACACTTTTATAGTGGTTCCCATATAAACTCTGATGGAGTGTTAATTTGAACTGTAAGGTAGTTAAATCTACTATCTAAAATTTGCAGTGTAGAGCAGTGTTTCCCAACCCTGTTCCTTGAGGCACACCAACAGTACATGTTTTGGATGTGTCTACCTTATCTGAACCATTCATTTCAGGCTTTGGAGTCTCTTCTAATGTTCTGATTAGTTGATTCAGGTGTGTTTGAAAAGGAAAATGGGTACCGTTGGTGTGCCTTCAGGAACAGGGTTGGGAAAGCATGCTAAGAAGCATGAAGGATGTAACTGGACTGCAAGCAACTTTGGACTGAGAATTTTTGGTTGAATGAGGTTGAACAGGTTGTCCTGCCCCCTCAAAAATATTCTACACTAGCTGAATGTGCCCATGTTTCTATGCCTATCCCAGCTGGCTCACTTCAACAAACAGATTTCAAATTCTTTTAGTGTTACTAGTAGTCCAGAAAATAATAATAATAGTCCTAAAATAATAATAAATGATTAAATTATTGGATATATATTTATTAGGGCTCTCCAAAAATTAATCGTGATTAATCATATCCAAAATAAAAGTTTGTTTTGACATAATATGTGTGTGTGTTATATATATTTATATATGTGATAAACACATTAATAGAAGCCAAAACTATATATAAAAAAGTTATATCAAAGTAGTTACATCATATTCAAATGTAAAATTTGTATTATACACATATATTTTTTATATATCTAAATATAAAATCAACATTTTATCAATTATATGCATGTGTGCATTTTTATATTCATAATAAATTATACACAGTACACACACAAATATGTTAAACTTTTATTTTGGATGTGATTAATCACGATAAATTTTTGGACAGCCCTAATATTTATGTTTAATTATTTTAAATAGCTTATTATGCATTTGGAATTTTGGTTTAGTTCTAACTTGACAACAGTAAATACTTGAGTGCAATAAAACATTGCATGATGTTAAAAATACACTTTATTTACAAAAATGACAAAGCACAATACAAATAAAGTCATTCAATTTATCCATAACTCTGGGAATTTAAAAATAAGAGCTGCCTAAAATAAGAGACTTTTTTCTTTAAATCTATTATTAAATCAAATGGCAGTATTATTAATGAAATTTGGGTTTTGGTCATAATAGGACAAATCCGGCCAGACTGAGTCACAGGATCTGGGTTAGCGTGCAATGTCTCCCGAATTAAAGTCAGTGTTTTATAATTGGTTCATATCACTTTAAAATCTCCAACGATCTTTTTCCCAAAGTGCACCCACGGTCAAACGAAACACTGTAGTTCATTAAAACTGAATAAACACATTATTGGTGTGAAACAACCTCACAGAATTACTTCCTCGGGACAAAGGGGCTTTTGGTTTCAAGCTGGATGAAGGATATTAAAGTTAAAGCATATCATGACTGCAGTCCCAAACAACAGACAGTCTGTTACAAAAGCTGCTTTTATAAAACAGAACTTTCTTTTTTTTTTTGTTTAAGGTCAGAACTGCCAATGATTTGAAGCTTACAGATCTGCAGAATATGGCCAGAATGACACTGAGATGAAGAGTGTTAATCGATTGCATTAAAGGAACCCTTTTATTTGAAAATAGACTCATTTTACTAGTCACCTAGAGTCCAACAGTTGAGTTTTATCATTTTTGAATGCATTTCGGGAATGCTTTTAGCTTAGCTTAGCATAAATCATTGAATCAAATTAGACCATTAGCATCTCACTCAAAAACGACCAAAGAGTAATCATTTTCCTATATGAAGCTTAACTTTTTTTGTTGTTAAATTGTGTATGAAGACTGATGGAAAATGAAAAGTTGCTATTTTATAGGCCAATATGGCTAGTTACTATACTGTCTGTACTGTATATATGGTACTATACTATAATGAGCATAATAATCAAAGAATTTCAATGGCGTACTATGGCTGCAGCAGAAGCAATGTTATTACGCTGAGGCTCAAAATTTATCAGTATGCAAATTAGAGCATATTTAATGAAATAGTGGCTAATTTGCATACATTTTTACATTGGGCGAAGTCAACTTCAATAGTCTTTCATTTCTTTTTTTACATATTTAAATCATCCCGATCTCATGAAGATGTAACAATTTTACATATTGTCAGAAAAGTCTTCCAAAGTTATGTAGAGGAGGTGTGTCTCCAAACCCCACGTCTCAATAAGGGACGAGCAAATCATGCTAAAACATACACATATTAATAAAAGTTGGGAATTTGTCTTGAGATTGGCGTCTGTTGACATGTGGGATTTGTTTTTAGGACTCCATTATTTAGAAAATACTGTTCACATTCAGTAAATATTTTCACATCTTGTTAAAGAATAAAATGTAAATAATCAAGCAAATTATACACGAACATACCTCTCTGAACCCTCAAAATAAAGATATGAATAAAAATGTAGTCTAGTCTTTGTAACTGCTGCTGAACTAGAGATTTATGACTAATTTATGAGATTTGAACTCGTTTACCAAAAACAGGCCAAAAATATTCACAAATTGATAATTGCAATAAAAGAAACACTAAAAGGGATAGTTCACCCAAAAATTTAAATTATGTCATCATTTACTGACTCTTTATTCTGTTGATCACAAAAGATCTGTTGATCACAAAAGCAAAATGCCGGTATTTTTTTCCCTACTATGAAAGCCAATAGGAACCAGCATTCATCAAAACAGAATTTATTGTTCAACAGAGGAAAGAAACTTAGAAATTAAGCAAAATAGACTACTGTAATGTCTGCAATAAAATAAAATAAATGCAACATATATGAACACATACAGACCCTTACAGTCTCTGATATGTTACCAATTACAAAAAAACTACACACAACATACATTTAGTCCTTATTTGGGTTCAAAAACAACACGAAATATAGCCCAGCCAGTGCAAACCTCTCATCTGTAATTACTGTATCTTTAATCTTCACCAGCACATGAACCTCTTGTTAGAAAGTAATTCCGTCATTCCCGAGTTCAGAAGGCGATGATAATAGTGAAACGTCAGTTTGTTTATCTTTTAGGTTGCTGAAAGAATCATTTGCTCCTTTGTTTTTCCAGCTTCTCCTTTTTGTTTTTTTGCGCTTCACTCTCGTGTTTGCCCGTTTCTGAAAAGATCGTCAGAAGTACTTCAATTTTTACCCACACGTTATTATCATCAGCTCAAGAAATTGGTTATTTCAAATATAGATGCACGGTGAGCTCTCTGGAGAAAGTGAAACTGTTCGCGCTTTTAGACGGGGTCGTACAACAACAACAGAACACAGCAGATTTTGTTCTTCTTGGCTTTGTGGCTGTTCGTCAAGACGACGACAAGGTTTGTTTGAGCTCGGGTCGACCATGGCTTGTTATTATATGTTTATATTATAACAGTGGAATGTCTCGGCTGTGTTTTTAAATATAGCGGTTCCTTTGTTTTCATTCTTGCTTGTGTATGTGATGGTGATGTGTCTCTGTAAACCAATAGCGTTCAGCTGCTGTGTTTAGCTCCGCCTTTTGGTACCCTTTTGTCCTGCTAGGTACCCTTTCAAATTGGGTACCCAAAAACTGGTACGGTTCACTTTTTGGTACCCTTTGACAGTGGAAACGGCCATAAAAGCGTACCGAGCCGTAACACTCAGTGGAAACGGGCCATTTCATTTTTGGGTGACCTGTCCCTTTAAAATTGTATTTTGGATATTTTCTTAACATTATCGCGCCATGACGTTTACTTCTTCTCTGTCAACATATACAGTTAAAGTCAAAATTATTAGCCCTCATGTGAATCTTTGTTTTCTTTTTCAATTATTTCCCAAATGATGTTTACAGAGCAAGTAATTTTTCACAGTATTTCCTATAATATTTAAATTTTTATGGAAAAAGTAATTTTATTTTGGCTAGAATAAAAGCAGTTTTTATTTTTTTTTAAAAGCCATTTTAAGGTCAATATTATTAGCTCCCTTAAACAATATATTTTTAGATCGTCTACAGAACAAATCATTGTTATACAATGATTTGTCTAATTAACCTAATTAATCTAGTTAGGCCTTTATATTGCGCTTTAAATCAAATCTTCTTTCAATTAAACAGAAATTGGGAAAAAATATACACAATAATTCTGACTTCAACTGTATAAAGTAACACACACAATGAAATATTGCTCTATGGATTTTCTCAGTATAAAAACTGTAAGATCCCCAGACAGTTGCATCATTCGCATCATTAGAAAGAAGTAACACTCCTAAACCTCCTCAAACACGAGTGCACTTCCACATATGACTATTTAGTTCAATGCCTTGAGCCAAAATTGACTCAAAGGCTTCTCCCTGCAAACACAAAGAGGAACAGGATGATCCAGGATGAATATTTCATAAGCTCCACCATCTGCAAGTCAAAGAACAGGATGGGCTGAACATCCACGTCACACTGTATAATGTTACAACATGAAACCGCATTGACGGCTGTAAAAAAGTGCACTTAAATGTATTGATTCGTATACTCAATCCTTAAAGTACATTTACAATTTTTGAGAAATTAATTTTAGGAAATATCATGTATATGAATTAAAAGAATATATTAATGTACTGGGAATGCATTTTTCATGAATATTTCATTTCAGTCGACATATAAAATATGATAAAATATGCTTTTCTGTACATGAGATGTTTTAGGTACACACTGAAATATTGACAGCCATAAAGAAAATGTAATTTATTAAATGTATAATTCAGTTATACAAAATGTTAATTTACGTTTTTCTAAATCAACCAAAATGTCTTCAAAAATCTGGATGTCCCCCCAAAAATATATGCAGAAAATAAATATATATGTTTTCATATTTCAAAATTAAATCCTTCGAGTTATGATGCTAACAATTCAGCTTTGCATAACAGGAATAAATTATTATTTTTAAAATATTCAATTTGAAAACATCAAAATGTCAAATATCTTGAATAAATAATGCAATATCTTCAGGTGTATTCACACAGAGTGAGTGACAGTTCAAAATGACCACTACCGCTGCTGCGAGACAAAGGGATAATTAAAATGATTTTCTGTAAAATGGCGACAATGCCGCTGGGGAGCACAAAGAAAAGGGATGTGAATGGACAGAAATATACAGTATCTGTAAATACCCTGCTACTTGTAAACGAAGATGAAATAATGAAAAAAATCATTATAAATCCTTCATAAATTATTAAAAACTCGTTAACAGGCTTTTTAAAATCATTGTAAATTTGATAAGTGCAATGAGGATTCATTTTGGAAATTAAAACTAAAGAAATAAAAGACAACTAAAATGAAAGTACAAACATCAATCAATCAATCAATCAATCAATCAATCAATCAGTGTTTTAGCCTAAATATAGAAATGTGCAGTGTTTGTTTTTTTAAAGTGATGTGACTAAGACAACAATAAGCTTTTTTTTTATTTCCTGATTGCTAGACAGAAATACCGGGAAATGTCTCTAGACTGATGGCATTTCATGCCGTTCAGCCTCATAATCCTAAAGTGTCAGCAAAATCACCTGTTTTGTCATCACAGGAGATATTACGCTCAGGAAATCATTCAAATACTAGCTCTAAAATGACGTTTGTGAAATAGCAACGATTTCTGCTGTTCTGACATCAGCTGCAGAGGTGAATGAATGGCGGAAGACAGTAGTTCCTCTTACAAAAGGGTTTTTAGACTTTCCATGTTTGATGTTCTTTTTATATAGATGATTATGCCATCAAACTGTTCTATAAATGCAATATCATAAATGTAGCAGTGCGATATGACAGTATATCGTCACTGGTGGGACTCTAAGGTACTCATATACAGCCATATCACACTTCTACTCATGTGAGATTGCTCAAAAAAAATTATATTTATATGATAATATATAAATATATACCCTAAAAATGAACATATAACATGAACAAAACGTAACCTTTGTTGCCATGGACATAATACAGAAAAATAATAAAAGTAAAGTTGACAAAAACACAATAAGATGATTAAATTACAGTATGTAACTAAACTAAAACGACTAATGGAAATATAAAACAAGCTATTCTTAGAATGAAAGCTAATAAAGTCAATGAAAACTCAAATAGTCTCAGTGATAGTGAAATAACCCTGAATTGTCATCAAATAAATTAAAGACTTCCTTCTAAATCATTAAAAAATAACCTTTTGAGTAACGTATATGTTTAAGCCAGTGTTGATCCAGCAAACATTGCACCTACTCACATGTCACAAATTCTGAGCAGTTTTACAAACTCTCTTCATATTTACAGAATCCCATTGCAAGATTATCATGCCGAGCCGGAGGCATTCAAAAACAGTCATTATTTATGAATGCAGAAAGTTTGTCTGGAAAGTTTTGCAAAAAATTTGGGAATGATATTAGGTGATTTTATGTCGATAAATATGTGGCAAACTGACCTGTGCTCAAACGAGTGAGTGGAGGAGAGAGAAAATACGAAATAAGAAGGCAGAGAGTGAGTTCAGATCCGAGATGGGCGTATGATTTCTCTCGCTGAGATGAGACATGCATCAAATTTAAATATTGCCGGATCAGTTGTGTCTGACTGCGCAGCCCATCATCCTCAGAGTACTGTGTGTGTGTGTGTGTGTGTGTGAGAGAGAGAGAGAGAAAGAGATGTGGCACAGACTGATACAGCCCTGCCGAAACAAGACAAGCAGGCCGAGTCTCAGGATAAGTAAGTCTGTATGGAATAATAATGAACCGAGTGGAAGAGGAAGACGACACTGCAAACGCAAACACAATAGAGATTTTCAGAGTGGAGTTGTGACACTCCAGCGCTCAGGTCACTTCCATTTCTATTCATCTTTCAGTGGATTCACATCATAAATCAGCTCGCAGATTGCAGACTTTGGGATGAAATTAAATAGCAGACTTTAAAAAGGCTGCACAATATAATCTATTCTAAATTATCAATGTTTCTGCAATGGTTTTGTAATGTGTGATTTTAATACAAGAGAATCATGTGTGGCTGTCATTAGCTCACCTTCTGAAATTTATCAGACAGCTCATCATCAGGCAATAGTCACAGTTGAAGTCAGAATCATTAACCTTCCTGAATTATTAGTCATTCCGTGACGTGTGGAAATACAGAGGAACAAAATGTCGGGTCTCGCTGGACAACGGTGCTACATAGATTAATCATAAATACAAACACAGCTATTTTAAAAAACCTACGCATAACTAACATATACCATAAGATACTATACACATAAGACAGGCTATACAAGTATGGAGTTTTTATGAAGTGTCTGCTGCATAAGAGGGAAGAGTATTTTCTACAGTCTTTCAACAGGTGGTTTGTCAAGCCCACTCACCTGTATGAAGCACAATTTGAAATGCACAATGATTCCAAGCCTGGTTAATGCTCGATTTTAATACAAGATTATTAATGTACTCACACTTTCTGAAAGACTTATCAGACAGCTTATCAGGCAATAGTCACAGTACATGTCAACATTGGCAGCTAGCTCTCTGCAGCTCTCACATGGTTGACCATTGAAGCTAAGCAGGGCTGAGACTGGTAAGTACCTGGATGGGAGACCACAAGGGAAAGCTAGTTTGCAGCCAGAAGTGGTGTTAGTGAGACAATCAATCTGATGTCTGTTAATGTTCCAGTATATTCATGGGGACTCTATACTACTTAGTGAGCGCCGTCTTTCGGATAACACTCTGTAGTTTTTAAAAATCCCAGGATGTCCTTTGAAAAATATTAGCACTACACTAGCACTAACTTGTACAATCTCTGGTTAGGCATAAGACAATAACTGTTTTCAAGGTATACCGTTTGGAAAAGTCAAGGTTTTCATACCGCCAAAATGTTCTGCTATACCGTTCCTAAGGTATCTAAGATTTTTTTATTTACATTTTTTTTTTGTAAATTGTAAAGAAATCTGTGTTTTTAAAACAAATGAAGAAGTCAATGATTCACTTGAATTATTTAGCCTGACATGTTTACTGCTCCAAAATATTTTAAATGTTTCTCAAAATAAAATATATTGTGTTCAAAGGGGGAAAGGTTTTGTTTTTAGCCAGACATTTAAAAAGAATATATTTTAGAGCAGTAATCACGATACCGTCATACCATGAAACCGTGATATTTTTAGCCAAGGTTATCATACCGTCAGAATCTTATGAAGATGCCATACACCATGCCTAGGTGTAACCAACTGACCTCTGTCCATCATGGCCTCCTAACTATCTCCTTATCATAACTGGCTTCATTACTTTGCCATCGCGTCATCCAGTTGGATGCTGCACACTGGTGGTAGATGAGGAGATCCCCCTACCCACCATAAGAAAATGTGTGAAGCGCTTTGAGTGTCCAGTAAAGCACTATATAAACGTAACGAGTAATTATTATTATTATTATTATTATTATTTATTATTATCTGAGATGGAACGACTATAGAAAAACCACACTCAAGTAAAAGTACCATAACTTGCCAAAGAATGTGTGTCTACATGTATCTGTTATAAACACTACTCAAATTATGAGTTAAAAAGGTTGGTGTGTATGCTGTGATTGATCTGTTTGCTATTTTTCTGTGCAATTTGATTGGATGGGAATCATGGGACTGATTATTCTTTTTAGCCAATTGCCATGAAAAAGTAAATATATAAACTAGTGACTGCACGTTGAAGGAACATAGCAAAGTAAAAGCATTGAACACAAATTTTACTCAAGTAAAAGTACAAATTTTTCTATCTGTCTGTCTGTCTGTCTCTATCTATCTATCTATCTATCTATCTATCTATCTATCTATCTATCTATCTATCTATCTATCTATCTATCTATCTATCTATCTATCTATCTATCTATCTATCTATCTATCTTTCTTTTCCACAATGCCTTTTATAAACCGTCTTATCTTTAGGGAGAAGTGTGTGTCATTTCCAGTCAAAAAAAAAAAAAACTTGCTGGATGAATAAAAGTAACTTTAAGTCAGAATTTTCCAGCGGTATGACTAATCTTGGGGGGTTTGACTCTATATATAGTTGTAAAAGGTCCATCAGTTTATTCAGTGCCCCATTTAGTGCATGACATACTGATTAATTAAGTAAATGAAGTGAAATGTTTTCTGATATAAGCCTTTCATGAATACTCACAGACTTTACAACTTGGCATATCATAAAGCACTAAGCCGATGTTATAAAAGTGCCTTCAACCATCAATATACTGTTTGTAGGTCAATGTGCGCAAGCAGAAGACCATCTCAGTCCATTTCAGTAAGTTGCGTGTCTTATTTCGCATCGAATATTACTGAAAGTAATGGCTTGTGGTCCAGAGAGTGAGTCAGATGTTAATTTGGTAACCGCTCCAACTATTTCGGAGTGTAAGTGAGATGCTTTACAGTTTGCGTGCGTGACTCATTTGTGAGTCATTTTAATTGACTCATTAACAAAAACTAACTTTCACTGGCAAATCAGGCAACACTCAAGGTGTTAAGTTTGATCTAAAATGTTTATTTCTGCCACAGTGGCATAAACAGTGGTGTACTCCATGCTTCCTTCAAGAAAGAGCACTTGATGATACTCATATTTTACCCACAACTTTTCTTGATTTCTAAATGTATCATTATAGACCTTTTTGGCTGCATTTACACTGCATGGTTCAAGTGACTCAATTTTTTTTCTCCCATGTGTCACAGATCGGATATGGGCCATGTACAGTACGTGTAAGCAGGAAAAATGACATGATTTCCGATTCACTCAAATCAGATTCAGGCCTTGTTCATATGTGTAAATTTATGCGATATGAATCGGATCCATGCCCATGTGTCTGCAGGTTAAGCAGGTAGATTGGATCTTCACCTGTCAATGCAAGTCGTGCATCATTAAAAACCATAGCGAATGACGTCAACTCTGAAGCTGGCAAATCAGACAACACTCAAGGTGTTAAATTTGATCTAAAATGTTTATTTCTGCCACAGTGCCATAAACAGTGGTGTAGTCCAGACTTCGGCAGAGCCCCAAACCTTAAATCTCATACACGAGGACTAAAATAGCTAAGAGAGAGAGAGAGAGATCAACATCCACCACAAAACCAATATAAACTAATATAAAACTGTTGCATACATTGGTTTAAAAAGGCCTATTTTAAAACAAGATGGCAAACTGAGAACTTTCCTGTCATAAACTATAGTAAAATAACCTGTAAAAAATTTAAAAAAATAAAAATCAAACCCTGCGAACAGATTAAATACAGGAATGGAGAAAAGAGGGCTCTTTTATTATCAGCTGTCAGTCAGTGCCCGCTCTTTTGTCCTAGTCATTGCGCCTTTGCTGTTGCTGTGTAAATGCAGACAATCGGATACGAGTCATTTTTAACAGATGATGTAAACTGGTCATCAAAAAGAAAAACGGAGACGGTCACAAAATCGGAACTGACCATCAAGATCTGCTGTGTAAAGGCAGCCTTTGAGGGATGTAAATGAGAACAATAGTCCTAACATATTTCATTTTAAATTTCCATAGCTTCTGAGTGTTCAAAAAGATCCACAAATTGATAAATAATTGGTGACGCATTTTGTTTATATATGAAAATCAGAATCCAACGTCAGCCTGATGTCAATGTCCAACCTAAAATCAACCAAATACCAACGTCTAATGATGTTACAGACATTGTGTAGACGTTACCACTATGAGGTCTATCAGACATTGGATTTTGGTTGCCATACCTGACGAATCAAAGTCAGTTTTTGTCATATAACGTTGGTTTAAGATGTTGGCTCAACATTGGATTTTGATCACTTTCTAACACAACCTAAAATCAACCAAATATCAACATCATTTTGGATGTCGAAATAACGTTATCCTTAGACCCTGGCTAGACAATGATATTTTGGTCACCTGATGTCACAATGTAAATCTAACCTAATAATATCGTCTTATGATGTTATGTCTTCAAAACAATTTCATATTTTAAAAAATATATAAAAATGCTGTATTATGCATGTCTGTTATTTTGTAGAAAAAAAAACTATGCAAATAAAACTACATATGTGTACATAGACATTAACATGTAATGCATATGTGCACTGTGAAACCTAACAGTCAACTATATCAAATGAAATGAGTTTAGTTAACTCAATTTACAAAAAAGTTATCTCTACTCATTTAAAAAGAGTTTTGAACTCGGTGTTGAAGATTAAATACCTCAATACTTTAACTTAAATTTCACAGTATTAAGTTTTAAGTTTATTTAATCAGTAATTTAACTTTAAGTTCACAGTATTCGTATAGATTAGTTTGTTTGTTTTTTAACTCAAATGGTTTGTAGCAATCGGTTTTCTCCAACGGTTTGAGTTGTCTTAACTTATTAGGTTTTCCAGTACTCAGTTGGTTTGAGTTCTTTTCATTTATTGAGTTTTACTGTGCTCAAATTGCTTCATTTACTCAAATGAATTAAGTACACGGTACTCATAAGAATTAATTATTTAACTTAACTGGTTTGTTGCAATCAGTTTCCTCAAATGGTTTAAGTGACCTAAACTTTTTGGGTTTTACAGTGTGTTTAGAGCAGGGGTGCCCAAACTTTTTTCTATAAAGGGCCAAAAAACAAACTTGATTGAGGGCTGTAGGCCAAATATATACCAAACCATATATAGTAAATTTGCCACAGGTAATTTACTAATTTATTCTGGAATATTTAAGAATAACTAGAAAATGTTATTTTAAATCATATTAACTAATGCAGTATCATTTTTAAGATTTCATAATGAACTTATTACAGTAAACACATAAACAATCCCATTTATAACACAATGGGGTTCAATGCTGAATACGCTAGTCGAGCTGCTCGTACCTTAATTTGCTTGCAGATGTCTTGTACATGGTCCTCTATCTGTCAAGTGACAGTATTTCCATTTTAAAAGTCTGTTTCATTTACAACAATAAGTTAATTCATTTAATTTTAGTGGCTTTTTCGTAGCTCAGCAGTAAAACAAAGAAATAAAAGATTATGTCAAATTTGAAATGACAATCTTATTCAAAGGCATTCGGCCCAACCACCTTCATCGTTCTGCCTCACTTTTCAGATGGCATGGTGGGCCAAATCAAAGATTACCATGGGCCAACTTTGGCCCGTGGGCCCTACTTAGGGCATCTCTGGTTTAGAGTCTCCGTTTGAACGAGAGCCAACTTTAGTTGTTATGCAGAGACATTAACGGCATTATTTTATAAAAACATAATTTCAGCTTACAGTACATGTAACAAATATGAAGAAAGTGTCATCTATAAACTTTACTTGTAAGTTTTAAAATACTAAATTATTAAAATTCTGCATAAAATACCATGTAATCAGTACATTAGTTCCTGATTACACTTTGTTAGTTGCTTTAGTTGCTAATAAACTCCTGCTTGTTGGTTCTTATCTCATATTGATGGTGTTTACTATTTTTAATTGTGTAATTCATTTGTCGTTAAGCTTCTTGTAGTGCAGCTTTCAGCTTAGCTCATTTTTCTTCATGGTAGGAGAGTGTTGGTATAGTTTAGCTAGCTGCATTATTTGGTTCAGTTTGGCCAGCAGTGAACATCACACAGGAAGTGGCAAAGGAAATATAATGACAACGGCAGATCTGAAAGCATACCAAAGCTGACACCAGAGATATCAGAACATTTGCTGACAAACACCACTTCACAGGAAATCTGGGCTCGCATATGCTCTGCTAATGAACTCGGGGCAAAGTTTCTTTGAACCGAAACATCTGCCAAATGAATAAATGAATATGCAAACGGTTTGAGTATCGTTAACCCGCAGGGTGTGAGAGCCAGTGAACATCTGCAGTAGTATTACCTAAAGCTCACACAAATGTGAGTTACTGCTGTACCATACTGCTGTATATTCACGAACACACGCATTATATTACTCCGTGTGATGGGCAATATTTTTGAGTTGTGGGGCAGAGGAAGCATTAAAAAAGGATTCTTTTCTACCCTGAAATAAATGTAAGATCTCGCGCATATTTTCTTTTAAGACAATTACATATAAATAGGTTGTTTAAATGGGTAACTTCGGTAGCCTATAACAAGAGCTGTGAAACCAAAAAACAGCTGAAGTCAAAATTATAAGCCCTCCTGTAAGTTTCTTTTTCAAATATTTCCCAAATGGAGTAATTGTTCACAGTATTTCCTATTAGGGTTTGGCAATGTCGACCAATTTTGCATCATACTATGCTTAATGTGAAACATCGTGATAGACGATGGCATCGTCGTTTTAGGTGAATTAATCATCTATTTATAATTAATTAATTCTTAACTAATTAATTATTTGTAGCGAACAGTTTCAACTACCTGACCCGCATGGTCTTTGTTTTAACCATAACCAAACTCTGGCATGAATAGGCAGAGCGATCTGTGTTGTTATAATGGCGTTGGCAAACTCGGTTGTAAAAAAAGGCGCACAACCAACAGGAACAACCAACATTATCTGAGGTTTTCGCTAAAATAACCAAGTACAAACGCGAAGCAGTGTACTGATGCTGTGACACAAAGTTGTAAGATAGAGACAGGATTAATAAATATCTTGTTTAACAACGCTTCGGAGCCGTGATCCAGCGCTACATCCTTAATAAACTGTCCGATGTGCTCTGCTCTTTGGGTTTTTGTGCTCAAGCACCTGTTGAGTCAGAGATGGAGCTCAGACCATTGCATGACTGTGTGTGGTCACGTGATGTGCGTTTTCAGCTGTATAGTGTGGACAGAGGACTGTTTAGAAATTCTAGATGAAACGACAGTGTGGATGTGGATTGTTTTCTTTTTGAAAATGGCATTTTAAAACTAAGACGTGTTAGTGTAAACGATGCCTAAGTTTGTATTTTTTGCGGGTTTGTGATGGGGGCGGGGTAGAGGATCGCAATGCCATTGGCAACAGATTGTCTATCGACCCTATTTTCTTTAATATTTTTTCTTCTGGAGAAAGTCTTATTTGTTTTATTTCGGCTAGAATAAAAGCTTTTATTTTTTTAAAAAACCATTTAAGGTTAAGGTCAATATTATTAGCCTCTTAGCTTTTTCAAATGTCTATAGAGAAAACTATTATGTTAAGAAATGTGCTAAAAAAAATCTTCTCTCCATTAAACAGAAATTGGGGAAAAAATTATAAAAGGGGGGTAATAATTCAGGAGGACTAATAATTCTGACTTCAACTGTATATACAATTCTCAAATGTGCATCCAAATCAGTATATGAAAAAAAAAAAAAAGTAAATAAAAAAAATCAGTTCTCAAGTAACCTAAAATTACTCCATGCGTTGTTGAAGTAAGTTTTAATAGTTTCTCTATTCTGTGTCTGATTAGAAATGCCACTCAATGGCTTTATAATGTTGTCACATTATTATGAGCATTATTTTCTTGTTAATTATGTTACATAAATTACTGGAGCTGAGGATTATGAAACTAAACACTGCCCATTCTTTGTGATTTCCCAATTATGTTTTGCAAGCTAAATCTTCTATGTATTAAGAATGCCATTGGCAGATTTGCATGCTAGCTTATCCTACACCCTCAATTATGTTTTTTTTTTTATATATGCGCTATGTATTTGCTTTTGTTTGATTAGGCATTATAGACTTCTAACCCCTGGGGTTATTGGCAGATTAGAAATGAACAGGCTAACTAATTATTCATGAGACCAAAAAAAAAACTCGATGTGCTAAACCGCATGCAAAATCATCTCATTGCAGGGTTGTCCACATGACTAACCAAACCCTGAATAATGATGTAAGTTTCAAGTCCACCTGACCCAGATTGTTCATACTTACTGAGTTTTTCATACTGTAAGATCTGTTCTTTATTGAACAAAGTTTATAGACCTTAAATGGAAAGTTGTCCCGAATATTATGATGATTTTTATAGTCCTCAGCTACTAGGACTTGAAAATTATATAAGACAAAAATAAACTCATCTGCATTTAAAGGCGTCAAAAACCAAGGATCAGTTTGCAAACAATTAAAAACACAGCAGACGCACATGATCCTAATTAAAACAACATCACAAGAATAGATGAATCAAGTCGAGATAAAATAATCTGCCTCAATAAATATTACTTTCTACACTCTCAGAAATGAAGGTACACGAGCTGTCACTGGGGTGGTAGCTTTTCAAAAGGTACACATTTGGACCTAAAGGGTCCATATTAATACCTCAATATTAGTACCTAAAAAGTACAAAAGTATTCCTCTTAAAGATTTTAGCTACTAATGTAATACTTTTGAGGTACCAATATTTAAATAAAACTTTTATTTAAATAAAATAAATTAAATTAAATAAAATAACTTGTATGTCCTATTAATATTTTAAACTGTATTTTTCTTGGATTTTAGTAAAACAAAAATTTTAATGTAAATAATCATTTTAATGTAATGGAAAATATGGCGTCTCAGGGCATCTCTGGAGCAGCTTACAATCATCGTCAATGTAATGCAAAGTAAAGCTCAAAAATAGATCCATCAGCCTACTTGTCCAGAGATCAGATGTGGCTGCAAAGTGGCCTCAGAAATATAAATCCAGCTCAGCCTTTAATGGAGTGGGGTCACGTGACTGGGAAAGTTGTTGAAAAAATCGTCCTGGAAATATTAGGTCAATTTTAGGTTGTGAATGTCGATTTCGATTACTTTTCTATTAATCGCCCAGCCCTGTTTTACAGGTGAAGTCAGAATTATTAGCCCCCTTTGAATTTTCAAAGTATGGCTGATAATATTTTTTATTCTGGCGAAAGTCTTATTTGTTTTATTTTGGCTAGAATAAAAGCAGTTTTAAATTTTTTTTAAACCATTTTAAGGTCAAAATTATTAGTCCTTTTAAGCTTTTTTTTGGATAGTCTACAGAACAAACCATCGTTATACAATAACTTGCCTAATTACCCTAACCTGCCTAGTTGACCTAATTAACCTAGTTAAGCCTTTAAAAGTCACTTTAAGCTGTATAGAAGTGTCTTGAAAAATATCTAGTCAAATATTATGCACTGTCATCATGGCAAAGATAAGCTTTTAAAGATGAGTTGTAAAAACTATTATGTTGTTAAAATTGGGGAAAAACATAAACAGGGGGGCTAATAATTCAGGGAGTTTAATAATTCTGACTTCAACTGTATGTGTTCATTTTAATTAGGTTGTATTTAATGCACACATCTCTTTGATAAGGAGGTCAACTTTCATTCCTCACTGAAAAAAACTCTTAAGATTTACTTAAAAAATTTTCAAGTACATTTTACATTTTTATATCAGATACAATTAACTTGTCAATATCTTGCACAATTTACTTAATGTTTAATCTAACACTCCTAAATTAACAAAGTAAAACTTAATTATCTTTAATTTTGTGTCTATATTTATTCAAATTAATCAAGTAATGTCAAGATCACGTTTTAGCAATATGAACACTGCTTTTTTTTATTTATTTATTTTTTATAAATCTTAGTTGCAAATAAGTACATCTGGCATAATTGGTTTAATTAAAACACACATTTCCACTGACTTGGAATTTGTTATTTCACTTTAGTTTAAGCAAATTGAACCCAAGAGCAAATTTACTTTAAAAATCCTTGCTGATCTCAAAATTAGCGTTAGCATAGCTATGCCTCTTTGAGTGAAGCATCGAAACATTAATAAAAAAAAAATGCCAAGATCCAAAGAATGAGTGCTACTCTTCTTACCCAAAACTCTTCATTCAGTCCCATGCAAAGCATTCTAGGAACTACACATCCATTACGACATACCAATTATTACAATTTACTTAAAGGGCACATACATGACCTCTTTTTTTATATTTAATATAAGTCTTTTGTGTCAGCAGAATTTGTCTGTAAAGTTTCAGCTCAAAATACCCATCAGATTATTAATTATAGCTGTTTAAAGTCCTTCCATTATAGCCCTAAACAAATTTTTGCGGTTTTTGGCGCTAGCCCTTTAAGAATAGTCCTCCCCGCCCACCGTTCCTGTCAGCGTGCCTCAATCTCCGCCCTCGGCTGCGTCAGACAGACAGACACAACAGGAACAGATCTGAAAGAAGCAGATCTCACTACGTTTGAGAAATACAACAGTAAGAACTTTACCAAAGACTGTTTAATGTGTTTGTTAAGGAGTTGCAACGATGAGACACACTCAATGCAGTAACAGAGTTCGTTCGCGCGCGCGCGCACACACACACACACACACACACACACACAGCGCGCGTTGAGCTTCGCACTGATTTGCAAGCAAATGTGAAAGGATACGGGTTTAATCTCCACTGCTGTATAGATATCTGTATGTTAATGTACTAAATAAACCTGATTTAATGTCAACAAACCGAGATTGAAGCGTATTTTTTGCTGACACACGGCTGTGCTGATGAAGTAAAGCTGAAGTGAATGGCTGTAGTTCATTACAAACATGCACTGTTTTAAACACGTGTTAAACTTGTGAAACTCACTCTAGATCACATTCGATGATGATTAATGACCTTCCCGAACTGAACAGACCTTTTATTCCCGGTTGTTTTGCGCACGTCCTGTCTTGTTGATATGATTATACACGTTACTACGGAGACATGTTAATACGCAGCTGTCAATCAATTCGGTGGGCGGGGGGACCGCACTCCTACGTCAATTTGCGGTCGATCTCAAAACCGCTCCAATTGGTCCACCGTTTTTATGCTGTTAAATTGAAAAAAAAGGACTGGGTGTGTTTATATCACCCCAAAATGACCGTCTGTACACTATAACTACACATATGACTGTCCAAACAGCTTAAAAAGTAGATTTTTCATCAAAGGTGCCCTTTAATATTACTTAATTTAATTAAGTTTGCAATCATTAGAAAATATTTAATTATTACAAGTAAATAAATATTAATATTTAACTCTTTCCATTTGTTTCATTTATTACATGAAGTAAATGTGTAAATGTTAAATAAAAATAAAAAATTCTAGTAATGCTTGATACTTAATATTACAAGTAAAAAATAATGAGAGTAAATGTATTAGATTTTACCACACCAAAAAGTCATTTCTTTCAGTGCATGCAATGGATTGGATTTACACAATATTTCCTTTCTTTTTTAAAAAAGTGAGAGGAGAACAAAGCATCACTCTTTGAATCAACTATGAGTTGTGTTGAGGTTGTTGTTTTTTTTTCTGCGACTTATTAATACGCATTAGACTCAAGTAAGCTTGTCACGATATCTATTTTTTGTTGTACGATATATTGCACTGTCATTTTTATTGTCATTTTAAGACCATTTTAGGCCACTCATTATATAATGCCAGAATGGCAATTTAATAGCATCATGACGCAAGTACACTCTTCAAAAGAACATGTAATGTTTTGTTCTTAAGAATATTTAATTTAATTTAGTCATTTTAATAATTTAATGATCAGGCATTGGAATCAGAATGTGAAAACACATATCTAAAACAAAAACTAATAAATGTTTACAAAAAAAAAAAGCAAGGTAAAAAGTAACAGAGGCTGCGATATCTGCTACCAGATGTATTCAGTTGTCAGGCACCCACATAAAAATATACTTTAGTCATTTATGGTAAATACTATAATGTTTTTTTAACTATACTGACACTGACGCCTCTAATAGGGATAGAGAGGTTGTGCAATCAACTAAATTCATTCATTCATTCATTCATTTTCTTTTCGGCTTAGTCCCTTTATTAATCCGGGGTCGCCACAGCGGAATGAACCGCCAACTTATCCAGCATTTGTTTTACGCAGCGGATGCCCTTCCAGCCACAACCCATCTCTGGGAAACACATCCATACATTCTCATTCACACACATACACTACGGACAATTTAGCTTACCCAATTCACCTGTACCGCATATCTTTGGACTGTGGGGGAAACCGGAGCACCCTGAGGAAACCCACGCAACCACAGGGAGAACATGCAAACTCCACACAGAAATGCCAACTGGCCCAGCCGGGGATCAAACCAGCGACCTTCTTGCTGTGAGGCGAACGTGCTACTCACTACGCCACCGTGGCGCCTCAATCAGCTAAATTGTTGCAAGAATTGTTTTTTTATGTATGGGCGATATATATTGCATCACCAAAAATTATTGAGGTCAAGTCCATGTATTGTGCGATAAGTCGATATATTGATTATTGTGACAGGCCTAGACTCAAGGTTCCTATGTGTGACGAATATTTCAGATACGAATACTGAAAATAAAATCCTTTTTTACTACACTATCAGTATTTGTGTAGTGATTTGTAGGCTCCGTCACATCTCCTGGGTTCAGTAACGGATGTTTGTTGATGCTATAGCCACGCTGTAACAAATGCATGTAAGTGAGCACTACTCTGTCTCTCATAACAGATGGTCCAGTAAGAATAGCCCGGCCATTAGCGTAGTATTTATACACTCATCATTAATCTACCATTGAGCTTGTTGGCTTTCATTTTCAAAAATAGACAAGCAGGAACATAACCCCGTTTTACACGAAGGACGCAGCTCTCCCTGTGACTTTTTTAGAGGTACCCTTGGAATATTATGTCTGCGTGCACAAGGTTAATAAGGACTGAACTCCGGTACACCTGTGGAGGATGAAGCCCCTTGTAGACTCCTGAGAATCCAGCTCTGTTTTACCACCATATGGCTGTGTGTGTGTGCGACAGCTGGCCATAAGTACCGATCGAATGAACAGTGTTTCCTGTCTGTCTCGCGCAGCCAGACAAATCACATTCGCTCAAGATTTTATCTGGAGAATCACGTCACATTGTGTGTTTGGCTGGCAGAGAGTTCACGGTGACAAAAATATACACGGTAATATCTGAAATGGTTCAAGGGCATGACCCCTTTACTGGAATGCAGAAAATTCTATTACTGATTTAACAAATTATGGAGGCCGCGTGAATACCTCAACCTCTAAAGAAGAGCAACCTTTCTAACACTTCGAAAATGGAGCATTGACATTGATTGACCTTAAAGATGTGATGTGTTTTGCAAATGTGCGGTATTTCTTGCTTTTGTTCCTGTGGAATACTTAAATTCGGTTCTTATTATGATTTTTTGAATGAATCCTCAATTAGTCCTCCATATATATACAACCACAATGCTTCCCACATAGACTTTAATTGGGTGGGCCGCCCAGGTACTGTTAAATTCAGAATTATTAGCCCCCTGAATTATTAGCCCCCCGTTTATTTTTTTCCCCCCAATTTATGTTTAACAGAGAGATTTTTTTTCAACACATTTCTAAACATAATAGTTTTAATAACTCATGTCTAATAACTGATTTTTTATCTTTGCCATGATGACAGTACATAATATTTTACAAGATATTTTTCAAGATACTAATATTCAGCTTAAAATAACATTCAAAGGCTTAACTAGGTTAATTAGGCACATTAGGGTAAGTAGGCAAGTCATAGTATATATAAATAGTCAAGTATAACAGTGGTTTGTTCTGTAGGCAATCGAAATATTGCTTAACGGAGCTAATAATATATTTACCTTAAAATTGTTTTTTAAAAAAATGCTGCTTTTATTCTAGCTGAAATAAAATAAATAAGACTTTCTCCAGAAGAAAAAAAAATTATAGGAAATACTGTGAAATATTCCTTACTCTGTTGAACATAATTTGGGAAATAAATGAAAAAGAAAAAAAACTTACAGGGGGGCTTCAACTGTATATATTCTTACGTTCTCTTAGGTCTATATAACCTTTGTAGCTTGAAATGTGCCCACATTGTGCAACAGTGTTTGTTCATTGTGCGTGGGGATCATTGTTCAAACATTGAATTTGATGTTTGTTTATGCGCAGCTGTCCACTTCAGCCCCATCCAGATTTGTGGGCTGCGTTCTAAATCTTTTGCACCCTTAGGATATATCTCGTAATTGGCTGCTGTTGGATGCAAATGCATCAGATAATTGTGTCATTATTTGAACAACATAAAGCCTTTGCTTTGGGCCCAAACAGAATCAAGTCAAAAGGAGAGTCATAAAACTGACGCAACCGATATGAAAGTTTTTGGAGAATTCTGTGATCGAAAACATCTACTTAGTTCACAGAATACTAACCATAGTTGGTTCTTTAAAAAAAAATATATCCAGGAAATGGTGCAGAAACTATAAGATTGAGAGAAGCTTCGTACTGTTATCATCTGGAAAGTTATCTAACAACAAATAAGAAGCAGCTCTGTAAAAAGAAATCTGTTAAAATAACCATAAAAGGCAGCTATTGCAAGAATTTTACAATAAAAAATACGCAAGAAACCGGGAAAGTAATTATTTTACAGTTAATTTACAGTAAACTACCGTTTTGACTTACATCTACACATTGTAACTTTATTGCACAAATAAAACACAAACAAAAGCAGGTGGTGATGAGACAGTCGTGTTCATCACAAAGAACTTATCCACTTTCAGAGATACGATGTAAAAAATTACCGTAAAAAATTACAGTAACACTGGCAATTGTGGTTGGCGTTAATTAATAAATGAATTAAATAATCATTGAAATGTTTATGTAGGGGACACAGTGGCTCAGTGGTTAGCACTGTTGCCTCATAGCAAGAAGGTCGCTGGTTCGAGTCCTGGCTTGGTCAATAGGCATTTCTGTGTGGAGTTTGCATATTCTCCCCGTGTTCACAAGGGTTTCCTCTGAGTGCCCCGGTTTGCCCCACAGTCCAAAGACATGTGCTGTAGGTGAATTGAATAAACTATATTGGCCCTAGTGTATGTGTGTGTGTGTGAATGAGTGTGTATGTTTCCCAGTACTGGGTAACAGCTGGAAGGGCATCCGCTGTGTAAAACATATGCTGGATAAGTTGGCAGTTCATTCCGCTGTGACGACCCCTGATGAATAAAGGAACTAAGCTAAAGGAAAATGAATTAATAAATAAATTAGGAAATTACCCATGGCAACCATATTTACTTTCTTCCCACTAGTCCCCACGGCTGTAGTTATTCCAGTTGCATTATTTTTTGGTATTTATCTTCAGGAAATCACTGAAAGCAATCATAACAATATAATGTGGCAATAAGATCGTAACTGTACTGTGCATTTACACCATATCCATTTTCATCTATGTAAACACACGAAAACAACATTAACATTATACCAGCCACTGTACAAAGCTCATTCTCAGCCACTAGACTTTTCTGACAGGGTATTCAAGTGTCATTGAGTGACAGAATATTGTGGGACTGCTATACAGGAGTTGTTATTATTATGGATTATAGACATTCATGATTATATTCATGTATATGATTATATACCATTATTTACAATAATATTCCCTCAACTGTCACCATTTTAAAGCAACTCTATATGGCACAATTTTAAAGTAATTGTAAATAACTTGCGTAAAGGATTAAAGCAAAAGCAGGATCTTTATCATTTTTCATAATTTAACTCATACATGCAGCAACTTATTTTGCGCCATATAGAGTTGCTTTAAAATGGTATCAGTTGAGGGAATATTATTGTAAATAATGGTATATAATCATATACATTAATCTAATCATGAATGTACATTAATCACGGGCATTTGTGCTCATAATATTATGGCTTTTCTGAACGCCTTTAACATGTTACACGAATGCACGTCTGCAGCTAGGCTATTCTCTCCCTGGCCAGATATTATTATTATTATTATTATTATTAATAATAATAATAATAATAATAAATACATAAATAAATAAAAACAAAAAATAAGTCGTGATCACGACATAACAACTTTTTGTTATGTCGTGATCACAAGAAAATTAGTTGTTATGTCGAGATCCCGAGATAATTAAGTCTTGATCACGACATGACAAGAGAGAAAATATATTTTAATTAGGGCTGTCCAAGAATTAATCGTGATTAATCACATCCAAAATAAAAGTTTAACATAATATTTGTGTGTGTACTGTGTATATTTTATTATGAATATATAAATACACACATGCATATACTTGATAAAATGTTGGTTTATATTTGGTGTATGATACAAATTTTACATTTGAATATGATGTAACTACTTTGATGTAACACTTTTATATATAGTTTTGGCTTCTATGAATGTGTTTATCACATTTACATAATAAATATATATAACACACACACATATTATGTCAAAACAAACTTTTATTTTGGATGTGATTAATCACGATTAATTTTTGGACAGCCCTAATTTTAATGCATGGCCTCTTAGGACTTCCGTACCTTAGCCCTACACTTTCAAGCTAAAGAGAATTGGGATACCCCTAACCCTTCACATAAACACGCAAAATCTGGGGTAGGGGTAAGGCGAAGGGCTAAGTGGTAGAATTAGGATTGGGCCTTTGGTTTACTTTTTTCAAGTCAACTTGCCACTTTCAAAACAATGGATTTTATTCACTTTTCTAAAAGTAAAGTAACTAAATATAAATGTTATATACCATGAATTGCTTTTTTTTCTAAGCTTCTAGACTGAAGCTTATTTACCAGTTTAGATTCCAAATCCCTGGTATTATCTAGATGTCTGCACTTGCATCATGTTCAGGTGCACGCGCATGTAAACCTCTGCCTGTTTTAGTGTTTCGGAATTGTAGAACAGAGGAAATAACAATGTTCAGAAGGAAAAACAGAAACATCTGCCATCATGCATATTTAAACACGCTGCTCTTTCTAAGCACTCAGCTTTATGAGTGTGCACTCTGGGGGGAACGTCTCCGATTACTGTCCTTTATTTCTCCCGCTCACCTACAGGTACACAACTCACACTCCACCATTCAATACCAACTCGCTCGTTCTCCCCGATCGAGCCAAGCACCATTATTATTTTATCACAAACACTCTTGCGTTAGCCATTCAATTAGCCCTGCAACATCTTCCCGGTGGCATACATTAGTCATACCTCCTCCGAGCCAACTAATGATGGCAGAACGGATAAATACAGGCGAGATCTCTCTTCCTCCTCCTTTTTCGTGACTGAGTCGTGGCATCCTTCCTGTGCTCTACTGGATTAAATCTCAATAATGGCATTAAAGGAGGGATGAAACAGAGAGAGGCGAGCGGAAAACCCCAAGAAACCCAAAATAGGGCACCACAACTTCCTCATTAGCCCAGGAGCTCAGACAAGCTCTCCCTGTAGACCTTCCCCTCTCATAATCTTGCGATTTCTCCCTCTCTTTACGCACACACATACAATCAAAATAGTCTCTAACGTACTGGAGTGTCTAAGGTATGAGAAATAAAGCGCTGAGGTGCAGGATTAGACTAATCCCTGTGGTCTTTTCACAGGCTGAAGGAGAGAGAAATTTGCAGATGAAAGGCCCACGAAAGTCAGGTGCTCTGCATGAAAGTTCCGCAGGTCTACTTTCAGAGCGCAAACGCATTCTTCTTCTTTAATGTTCTTCTGTTGTTTTCGTGTAGATATATATAAGCATCATTAAAACGGGATGCATTTGCATGAGTGGAAGGGATTTCGAAGATAATGAGGCTTGGTTTTGAGTGGGGTACAAAAGTGCACTGGTTAAAAAAAAAATCTGTCATTAACGGCTCAACATGGTTCCAAACCCACATTATATTTTTTTCTACTTATGGAGCGAAGAAATGAAACTACACTGAAAAATATTCAAAGATGATTCCTTGGATTTACCTATCTTAATTTAAGTGGTTGTAAACCATTTATTTGGACTGAATTTATTACATTTTTGTTTAATTAAGTTAAACATGATTACATTTCATTAGTTTGTTTTAATTCAACCCATATAAATTGCTTGTGACAATTATGCAGAAATAATTTTTTTAAGTGTATGGAGGAATGGGGACTCTCTTGTTACCCATATTCTTCAAATAAAAAAATAATAATACAGTTTTGGAATAACGTGAAGGTCCTTTTAAAATGCCTATATTTTGTATCTTCTAAACATATGACAAGAACAATGAATAAATGGCTATTGTTGTTGAAGACTTGCTGGTAAATTCAGTGTAAAACACTTTAAAGGGGCGACACAGCCAAAGTTAAACTTTGTACAACTTAAAAAGTCAGTTAAAATCAGTTAAAGCAAAAAATAAAATAAAAAATTCTTGACTTTTTGTCGTTAACTTTTTTTTACGGTCTACCATGAAATTCAGTGGTTTTCAGCTTTGTAAAAATATCTTGTTTAGTGTTTAAAAACTCAAAAAGGTTTGGAAGCACTTGAGTGTGAGTGAATTTTCATCTTTCACTAAGTGAAGTATTTCCTTTAAAGGTTGTATTTTTGTGCTTTCTGTAGATTATTGTAACACGCATATTAAGCTTGCACACTATTTTCATCCTTGGCGTTTAAGGCTCAACTTTGTGTTTGTCATGTATTGTGAATACATTCAAATAGCATATTTTAAGATTAAGTGAATGGTATTTTTACTTATATGCTGTGAATACTTAAAGACTATAGATTGTGTCATATTTACTGATTTCTGATTCAGGAAAAAGTTACAGTCAGGATCAATCTCCGTTTGCATTATTAATCGTTAGTGTCGATTAAAAAATAAATAAATAAAAAATGTGTGCACGTCGGCACCAGTGGTGTAGTGGTTGGTGCGTCGACACATGCACTCCGGTGCTCACGGTGACCTGAGTTCGAATCCGCCTCGTGGTCCTATGCCGATCCTACCCCTCTCTCTGCTTCCCATGCTTTCCTGTCAATTCTCTCAACTGTCCTATCCAATAAATGTAAAAACCCTTAAAAAATAATTATATATATAAAAAAAGTGTGCACATCATAGTATATGTAATGCATAATTATAACAATTTAGTTGATATTAAATTTCATTTGGGGATTTAAGACAATTCAGGGGATATGATAATCAAAAATATTTATATTTATAAAATATACATTTTATTATTTTTTTATTTTATTTTATTTTTACAAAGGTTTTTGTTTTTAAGAAGATTCTTTCAAGAACGTTTTGTCTCAGAAACAACCTTTGAAATAAAAGAGTAAAACATTCTTAAAGAATGTTTTCTATGTATTATTTTTGCGAATAAAATATATACTGTATAATTAAATAGTACAAAATAAAATAAAATCTACCAGTTAAGAAGAATTTTATTCAAAGGGTTTCTTGAATCTGGTTTCTGATTATTGACGTATTGTATGATTTGAGAATGATCCCAAGAGATCATTCCATTTTCAATCTAAAAATTTAATTAGATATTCAATCCAAAAGTACATTTCCAACTCCTGTTCATCTTGAATCAAGTTTTTCTTTTTCCCCATTGCAAATATTTTTGTCATTTTGAGTTTCAACCTCACTAAATTTGTTTCTATTTTACAGCCAATAGAGTTAGAAAAATGACAAATTTATTTCTCAACCAAATTGATCATGTTTTAGTAACTATAGATACTTTACTGGAAAACATAACAAAATAATGTTTAAAGAGGAATGATTAGCGAGAGCCAAGCAAATAGATGAAATGTTTAATTTAAAAAAAATGTAAACATATAAAAAATTATATGTATTTACAAAATATATCTAAAAAATTCAAAGAGGGACTAATTATTCTGACTTCAACTGTAAATATATATACAGTTAAGGTCAGAATTATTAAACCCCCTTTTTAAATATTTCCCAAATTATATTTAACAGAGCAAGGAAATTTTCACAGTATGTCTGATAAAGTGTTTTCTTCTGGAGAAAGTCTTATTTGTTTTATTTTGGCTAGAATAAAAGCAGTTAAAAAAATTTTTAAACAATTTTAAGATCAAAATTATTAGCCCCTTTAAGCTATTTTTTTATAGTCTACAGAACAAACTGTCATTGTACAATAACTTGCCTAATTACTCTAACCTGCCTAGTTAAACTAATTAACCTAGTTAAGCATTTAAATGTCACTTTAAGCTGTATAGAAGTGTCTTTAATAATATCTAGTAAAATATTATTTACTGTCATCATGGCAAAGATAAAGTAAATCAATTATTAGAATTATTAAAACTATTATGTTTTGAAATGTGTTGAAAAAAATCTCTCTGTTAAACAGAAATTGGGGGAAAAAATTAACAGGGGGGCTAATAATTCAGGGGGGCTAATAATTCAGGGGGACTAAAAAAATTGACTTCAATATATATATAAATTTAATCAATTTAAATTTGATTAGTCTCTAAGAGGCGACACAGTGGCGCAGTAGGTAGTGCTGTCGCCTCACAGCAAGGTCACTGGTTCGAGCCTCGGCTGGGTCAGTTGGCATTTCTGTGTGGAGATATGCGGTACAGGTGAATTGGGTAAGGCTAAATTGTCCGTAGTGTATGTATGTGTGTGAATGAGAATGTATGGATGTTTCCCAGAGATGGGTTGCGGCTGGAAGGGCATCCACTGCGTAAAACAAATGCTGGATAAGTTGGCGGTTAATTCCACTGTGGCAACCCCGTATTAATAAAGGGACTAAGCCGACAAGAAAATGAATGAATGAATGAATGAATGAATAGTCTCTAAGAACTCAACAGTTTTGTGAAAACATAAAGATATCCGGAAATATTTGAGAATGATCCCAAGAGATAACTCAATTTAGCAATGCCATATTTACAGTGTAGACTTTCAGACTCTAGTTTTATGTCAAATTAGTTTTTTTTCTACCCTTGAGCAAACTGTTTTGTCTCGTTTTAAGAATGTTTTATGTGGTCAGATTTACACCATACCAATAGAGTAAAAAACATAACTTAATTTGAAAGCAAGCTTTCTTAATATATTTCCTAACCAAATTTATCTTGTTTAAAGCATCCTTTTACTGAAAAATAAGACCGAAATATGCTTCATAGCTGATTATTATAAGGGCATGATTCTGTGCGAGCCAAACCAAGCCTAACACATTCACTTTATTAGTTCCTCGAGGTTCCTAATATTACACCAGCGGTGTGACCAGCCTAAACTCATGTGCATGACTGTGTAAGGCTGCCAAAAAGAAAAGAAGCTTACAACAAAAAAGCTCTGTAGTGTAATGGACTCTCATAGATCTGTATTGAAAAACAGCCATCTGGCACCTTGTCTATCTGACAGCTTATTTTATCAAGCTCTGCTTTCAACACGTGTGACAGCACTGTAGTGGGGTGACATGATGGGACGGAATCGATACCACTAAGCCCAGCCCAACGCATATACAGTACACAATTAGAGAGAGGGACATGTCAACAACAAATTAACAGGTCTCCTGCGCTCATTGCATTAATTTAATGATGCATCTTAATGGTGTGACTATAAGAGAGTAAACTGCTTTACAAAAACCGATCCTGAATCATCTCATACAGGCCACTGTAGGTCTGTACAACAGATAGATTTCTTGTAGACCATTGCCCCCCTACAGCTATTTAAAGAGAAGATAATTGCACAGCGGGGCCCTTTGTTCCCAAAGTATCTCTGACAAGCGCTCTTTTTCAGTGCCACATTTACTCCACCGATATAGAGTAAAGCAGCACCAGATGTACTTGCGTGGGGCCAGATGATTGCTCTCACAGATTTCACATGCACAAATGCCTATAGTTAAACATTGCGGTTCACATTTTTGCTGGTAACTCAATAGTTGCAGGTGTCCTGAAAATCTGAGCCACGACTCAAGATGACCAATCTAAAACCATACCTGCGCTCTTAAGAAAGGGTGTGTTCATAAAAGAGCCTTAAAGAACCATTTTCTGGAACTTTTTTGTGAACATTTTTAAAAGATTTAATTTTTCATGTGTGGAGACTATTTAAACAAACAGACGAATAAATAAATAAATAAACAAACAAATTAATTAATGAATTAAATGAATTAAAATAATAAATGAACAAACATTTTTGTACTTTGAAGAAATATTTGTGCAGAAAATTCAACACTTTTTATTATATTTTGCAGTGATGCCATAGAGGAGTCATTTTGGTTCCCCAAAGTACCTGGCATTGTGAAGGTTTTCGGTCACTTTCCTTTGGCATATACCTTTCTTTATGAGGGCTCGCCACAGTGGAATAACCAGCCAATTACTTTGGCACATTTTACCGGCAGATGCACTTCGTGCCACAAACCAGAATGCACTAACTTGTACAACCTCTGGTTAGGCATGGGACGATAACCGTTTTCAAGGTATACCACGGTATGTAAAAATCAAGGTTTTCATACCGCCGAAATTTTCTGCTATACCGTTCATTTGGTACGAATAAGATTTTTTATTTATTTATTTTTTTAGGTTTAAATTGTACAGACATCTGTGTTTTTGAAACAAATGAAGACAGCAGAGGTCAGTGATTCATTTTAATTATTCAGCCTGACATGTTCACTGCCGCTGTTTCTCAAAATAAAATATATTATGTTCAATGGGGAAAAAAGTTTTAGTTTTTTAGCCAGACATTTAAAAAGAATATATTTTAGAGCAGTAATCGATACCGTGAAACAGTGATATTTTTATCCAGGGTTATCATACCGGCAGAATCTTATACCGGCCCATGACTACCTCTGGTGCTGGGAAACATCCATACACTCTCTTATTCACTCACTACAGACAGTTTACTTTGTCCAATTTAACTATATCATGTCTTTCGATGTTGGGGGAAACCTGAAGGAAACCCACACAAACACGAGGAGAACATGCAAACTCCACACAGAAAGGCACTGAGATTGTCAAAAACATATCCTGGCCACTAAACCACTGTGCCACACAAAGATTTCAACATTTCTTAGTAGAACCATTGATGCCAGTTAAAAAAGTACAGATGTTGAAGCTTCTTTATGGAACCATTGATGCTCAAATTTAACCTTGGTGCTGAAAGTTCTCCATAGAACAATCAATGCCAATTATGAACCCTCATTTTTTAGGAATGTACCTGGATGAGCAGTATCATCAATGGTTCACATTTGTGCTTTACAGTATATCAATCTCTCAAAGATGCATATTAGCTCATTAATACAGTATTCTAACTTTAGGTTAAGTACACTCTCAGAAATAAAGGTACGTGAGCTGTCACTGGGGTGGTACCTTTTCAAAAGGTACACATTTGTACTTAAAGGGTCTTTACTGATACCTCAAAAGTGTATATTAGTACCTAAATTTTTTAAGAGGAAAACTTCTATTTTTATTAGTATGGACCCTTTAGGTACAAAATGTACCTTTTGAAAAGGTACCACCCCAGTGACACCTCGTGTACCTTTATTTCTGAGAGTGTGGTGTTCAACAGGTACAAACATACAGTATAAATTTGAGAACACTGACCAAGCAACAAACTGTTTTATTTCTAGAGGTAAAATTTGATGTGCTCAAATGCAATAATATAAATAGGTAGAAGATCTTAATTCAGATTTTCAAAAAAAATAATAATTTTCCTACAGAATTCTATTTTTTGTTTATATGTTCAAATGTTTTATAATTCCTTATTATTATTATTATTATTATTATTATTATAACAACATAGGCCTACCTAATAAATTACCTTATATACTTTATAACAGAACGTACAAGAACCTCTACATAGCCTATTTACAACGTTTCAGTCAGTAATGATACCGCTTTGCATTTCACGAATCTTAACTAGCTTCCAAAATCAGTTCAGTAAGTGAGTCAAAAATGTTAATTCAGTACCTGCTCCGCAGAATTTAGTCAGTTTACTCGTGCTGAGCCAAATCCTTAACTCGTGATATCGCCTAGTCTGAATGAATCATTAAAGTAGACACTACACTAGTGGCATTACAATGTTTGTTTTTGTGTGACGCCTGTGAGGAGAACTCGACCATGTTTTGCGCGCTCTCTTATCTCACTGCGTTCAATTTAAACCACAAACTCACAACTAGAGCTAGACCAATTTCTAGGTGACCCAAAACCAAGACGTGTATAATAAATATACTCTGAAACAAGCTCTATTGTTAATTAGTAACACTTTTTTTACAAAAAGACAAACTTGCGAGAATATGAAAGGTGCACGAGCGTTGGAGAGAGTTAAAGCGCGTCCATGTCTCTTACCGGAGCAGTTCCACCCGGTGGGTGTTTGACAGTCGCTCAGCGAAGATGGAAACGCGCAAAGTTGTTTCAGCGGTGATATACAAAAAAAGCAATAGGTCGTGATTAAAACTACATGTGTCCGATTCTCCTGCCGCGGCGGTCTGCGTGTCTGTCGCAGCACAGCGCAAAGAGCCATCTCAGTTCACCGGGAATGACACGGGGACGTGAACCGAGGGATCCGACCCCACGACGAGCGCCGGCGACACAGATCTCAGCCGCGGAGCAGTGATACACATCTTCCGGGCAATGCTGCGATCATCCCCATCAATGTCCGTGTGCTCTGAAACCGGCGCGGTTGCACAGTCTTGACAAGTGAAAGTGTCCGGTCGCAGTGCTGAAACTCAAAGATGAGATAAAAAGAGATAAAATCCAAGCATGGACCTGAAAAGCTGTCCGGATCCACTAGTTGATCATATTGAGGACTCCATTCTGAAAGAGAAATAATGCTAAAGCTCTGGCTTAAGTAGGCTGGTGTCTCTCTCTTTCTCGTGTGCGGTCTGACTGAGAGTGTCTTGTTCGGCTGGTGTCTGGCTCTGACTGTGAGAAACTGAGGATGAGGACGATGAGGATGGTGATGATGAAGGTGAGAGGTGGGCACGCGCTTCGGCGGCGCGGATTGGCTATAGCGGGTGTAGCGGGTACCGAACCGTGTAAATACAGCATCACAGCCGGAGATCAAGAGTGCAAAGTGATACTTTCGTCACCACGGGCGATGGAGGGAAATATTACGTTTTGCGTTTGCTTTATTAGAGAAATATTGCTGTTAAGAGTTCTGTATGGTTATTAGCTGGTCTGCGTTCATTTATTTATTTATTTATTCATTCATTCATTCATTTATTTAGTTTTGGTTGAATTTAATTTTCCTTCGGCTTAATCCCGTGTTTAAAAGGGGTCGCCACAGCAGATTAAACCGCCAACTATTCCAACATTTGTTTTATGCAGCGGATGCACTTCCACCCACCACCCAAAGCTATGAAATTTTTATTTATTAATTAATTAATTAATTAATTAATTTATTTATTTTATTCATTTATTCATTTATTTATTTTTGGTTGAGTTTAATTTAATTTTCCTTTGACTTAATCCCTGGTTTAAAAGGGGTCGCCACAGCAGATTAAACCGCAAACTATTCCAACATTTGTTTTATGCAGCGGATGCACTTCCACCCGCCACCCAAAGCTATGAAATATTCATTCATTCATTCATTCATTCATTCATTCATTCATTCATTCATTCATTCATTCATTCATTTATTTATTTATTTTTGGTTGAATTTAATTAAATTTTCCTTCGGCTCAGTCCCTGGTTTAAAAGGGGTCGCCACAGCAGATTAAACCCCCAACTATTCCAACATTTGTTTATGCAGCGGATGCCCTTCCACCCGCCACCCAAAGCTATGAAATATGTATTACTTACTTATTTATTTATTTATTTATTTATTTATTTATTTGTTTGTTTGTTTGTTTATTTGTTTGCTTGTTTTTGGTTAATTTTGCGATTGAACAACACCTTCAAATATAAGCTGACAAGGATGTCTGATTCGTGAATGAATTATGTGAATGAATCATTTTAGTTAAATATTTTATCATTGTTCTTATAGCAATTCTGAATCAAATCAGAAGAAAAGCCCAAAGGAATGCTTGTATAAGCTTTCATATTTATTTATTTATTTATTTCACTTAATTTTCTTTCTGCCTAGTCCCTTATTTATCACGGCTAGCCACAGCGGAATGAACCACCAACTATTCAAGCATATGTTTTACACCACGGATTCCCTTCCAGCAGCAACTCAGAACTGGGAAATTTTATTTATTTATTTACCTACCTTGTCCTTTAAACCCAAGTTACTCTTACAGGAAATAGTGTTATACTTTCTGAAAAAAAACAAAAAAAACAATGTCTTTCTGTATGATTTATGAGCCTTTTGAGAAAAGGGGACATCAGCAATGTCCTCATAATTCACCATCTTCTTGTAATACCTGTGTAACACCCATGTGATCATACACATTAGTGCTCTGATATGACATACACACACTCACACACAATACGGCTGCTTTAAATGTGAACATGAAGTGATTTGAATGTATCATTTGAGTCATTTCTTTTTCTACTACACTCTTCACATGTTCACACAGGTGATTCTGAGTTTTCGTGAATCGCTAAGCAGAATTAAATCTCAACAGAGGCACATTGGAACATGTGAGATGTAAATGTAAGCTCATGTAAACACATGCAATGTCAGCCTTGTAAAATGAAAACCTCAGATTATTTTAAAACTGAGATGTAAAGATGTACAAAATATATGAACGCATATTTTAAACAATATCTCACAGAATGAACTGATGCTCAAGTGTTCTGGGAACGTGTTTCTGTGTGGTTGCTAAGATGTTCACAGCGCTTTTTAACTCATTATACTGTTTATAGGGAGTTCATCCACAAGAGATAAGCAAAGCTAATAATGATAATTGCCTTAGTGAGCTCCACTAATTATAAAACCAGCAGCTGCAATGTATATATATATATACTATTAGCCTATTGCATGTAAGGTGTTATTATTGGAAACTCATGCAGCGTGCATCATCCACCTGCAAGAGATATTTGGACAAACTTATGTTATAGACTTAAATTATTAAATTCAAAACATAAACACACATTAAAAGATACAAGTAAACAAAAGAGTGTTTAAAATAATCCAAACATTTACAGAATTAGTATTGAAAAAATCAATAAATTACATTAAATAATAATTAAAATAATAAATGAAATAAGTAAATAAATACATAAATAAATAAATAGATAAAAATAGAAATAAATAAGCAAATAAACAAATAAATGCATAAACAAATAAATAGGTAAAATAGAAATAAATGGAAACAAATAAGAAAATAAACAAATAAATACATACATGAAGAAATAAATGGATAAAAATATAAATAATTAAGTAAATAAACAAAAATAAGTAAATAAATAGACAAACAAAGAAATAAACACATACATAAATAAATAAAAATAGAAATAAGTAAATAAACAAATAAATTCATACATAGATAATAGAAATAAACAAACAAACAAATAAGTAAATAAACAAATAACAAATAAATAAATAGAAATAAATAAATAAGTAAATAAACAAAGAAAACAAATAAACAAATAGATAAAATAGAAATAAATAAATAAGTAAACAAAAAAAAAGAAAAAACAAAAATATAAAAATAGAAATAAATAAATAAGTTAATAAGCAAACAAATGAATAAACACATACATAAATAGAAATAAATAAGTAAATAAATACATTTTAAAACTCTTAAACCTCTGAAACATCTAGTGTCCACAAGGATTATTAAGAAGTCTACCTAAAAGATTGATAACCCCTGGTCCCACATGTAATAATTCCCACCATTTCAGCTTGCCGCTTAAGTGTTGTTGTTGTTTTTACTTGTTTGTTTTGCTGTGCTTCAGGTCACTGTGCAACATTCACTTACGCACTACCAAGCTCTTGATTATAAACCAGTTCTGCTTCTGTCTCTAAAGAGAATGATGCTTTGGCACTTTTTATTTTCTCGCTCCCTGTATCCCATCAGGCACCGAAATGAGTTGCCACGCATGAGCTTGTGTGCTTCTCTGTGTTTCATTTCACGAGCGTGTGTGCTGAGTGAAGCAGCGTGTCATTCATAATTATCTGCCGTCAGCTCGAGTACAGAAAAAGCAAAGCACACAGTGTTCACACAACTCTCCTCTGCTGTCACACCCAGTTTATGCTTGTTCTGAGAATAAGAGTCTGTCAGACCTTTAAGGTCAGTTAAACTCAATCGATTTCCACTAATTACAAGCCTGTTCACATTTTACATTCTCGACATTTTTCTTCAGTTCTGTTTTCAATAACCCGTTTGACATAGACTACTCCTGGTTACTTTCAGATGGATGTTACAGAAGAGCTGTAAGCTCGTGAAGAGTGATTCTTAAACCTTTTTATTTGGCAACCACTTCAGCAGTATGTTAAATCTCAAATCTAGGCAAGCCTGAAACCTTCATTACCAGTAAAAAAATAAAGAAAGAAATAATTAAGATTTTAAAAGTAAGTGGATAATACAATAATACAAATTGTAATAATACAATTACAAAAGTAATTGTATTATTGCCTAATGCAGTGAAAATAGTAATTTTATGTAAAATTATTAAATTACTCTACTTTAGTGTTTTTAAAAATGTAATTTATTTACTTGATGCAGTTTTAACAACAGCCTTTATTGCAGTCTTCTAAGCCTGTTGCAACTTTTATTTCAGAATTGTTAGATATAAACTTGCAATTCTGAGTAGTAAAGTCAGAATTCTCACTTTATATCTCATAATTCTGAGAAATAAATTCACAATTGCATGATATAAAGTCAAAATTCTGACTTTATAACTCAGAAATGCAACTTTATTTTTCATAATTCTTACTCAATAACTCGCAAGTTTGAGTTTACGTCTCACAAAAAAAAGGTGCAATAACCGTTTTAAAATTATTATTCATAGGCTGTAACGGGCTTCCATAATCCCTTTAATCAATTTTCTCAGCTTATTTTTTCAGAAGATGACTTTTTTTAAAGAATTTTGACTTCATAACTTGAAATTGCGACTATTTTTTAGAACTCTGACTTTCTAACTTGAAAGTGCGACTTTCAATCTCAAAATTCTTTATATTTTAGAATTTTGACTTTATAACTTAGAATTCTGACTTTATTTTTCAGAATTTTGACTTTAGGAAGTGTAATTTAATTTTTTATCTCAGAATTCTGACTTCATAACTCGGAATTGTGACTATTTTTCAGAATTCAAACTTTATTTTTCATAATTCTGACTTTATTTCTCAAAAGTCTGACTTGGAAGTGTGACTCTTTATCTCAGAATTCTTTATATCTCAGAATTCTGACTTTATAACTCGGAATTGCGACATTATTTTTCAGAATTCTGACTTTATTTCTCAGGATTCTTACTTTAGGAAGAGTAACTTTTTATCTCAGAATTCTGACTTCATAACTCGGAGTTGTGACTTTTTTTTATAATTCTGACTTATTTTCTCAAAATTCTGACTTGGAAGTGCGACTTTTATCTCAGAATTCTTTATATCTCAGAATTCTGACTTTAAAACTCGGAATTGTGACTTTATAAATCGCAATTCAGACTTAATATCTCGCAATTTTGAGTTTACATCTCACAATTTGGAGATAAATTTATTTCTAATTATTATTCATAGGCTGGAACATGCTTCCATAGTCTTTAGTGATCTTTTCTAAATCATTCTAATATGCTGATAAATTTAGTGCTGAATTATTATTGGTGCTTCTTTTTGCTGTTTTTAATTTTGGAAATATAGTGGCTATTTAATGAAAATAAAATGCAAAGCAACAGAATGTATTTGAAAGAAAAATTATTTTAACGTAATTGGGTTGTACTGTCACTGGGTTAAATAAAATGTATTTTTTCTTTCTTTTTTTTACCGAATGTGCATTATCACACATATCATAATATTAAGAACCATATGCAACATTAATATTAATGAACTTTATAATAATATAAAGATAATAAACTTTTAATAAACTGATAGTCAATGAAGTATACATTTATTACAGTATTTCTTCATGTTTGTTAATATGAGTTAATGAAAAAAAGTTTAAAACTCACAGTGCATTAACTAATAATAATTAATAATGCATCACAAAAGATTATTGTAAAGTGTATATATTGTAATATTGTTGGAATTATAAGGTTTAATCTGCGTTCTGAATGATTTAGATATTGAGTTTCACAGTTTTTGCATTCCATAGCAAACAGTACGTGTGTAACATTTGTTTTTTAAATAAAAAGTCTTTAAAAAGTCTTATAAAACTTTTCTTTTCTTTTCTTTTCTTAAAACTTATATATATAAAATATCCCATAACGTAAGTTGTCAATTAATAAGAATATGTCAATAACTCAGTTTTGACACAAAAGTCAGATAGAACCCTATAATTCTAAGGTGACGATATATTGACAAAATGCAGTGAATGTGAAATTGAGGACTTTAGGGAAATGTGATGTATGTTATATTTTTATATGATACATAAGGGTCCCACTTTATATTAAGTTGCCTTAACTACTATGTACTTACACTGTAATTAATAATTAGTTATATTGTACTTATTGTGTAAATGCATGTTTATACATTGTACTTATGCTTGATTAAATACCTGCATGTAATTACATCTGTAATTAATTTCTGTAATTACATCTGTATTTACACTGTTGACCATCCCTTACACCTTAACCCACCCTTAAACCTACCCATACCACCAAACCTGTCTCTAACCGTACCCATATCCAACCTCAAGAGCAACAGAAGTGTTCTGCAATACATTATGAACACAGTAAGTACATTGTAGTTCTATTTGCATGTAAGTACATGGTAGTTAAGGACACTTAATATAAAGTGGGACCAAACATTTTGTAAAATACATGGTGTGTCTAAGTTATGTAAACTGTAAAATATGTGCATGTGCATCATAAAAACCGTAAAATCAATATGGAATGTCTAAAAACAACTATTTAAAGAAAATCTAGTTTCATTCAAGACATTTTTATATGACTGGCTAAAGGGGATAGATTATCCAAAATTGAAATTTATGCCATTGTTTACTCCCTCTTTACTTGCATTTAGACCTGTTTGACTTTCTGTCTTTTCTTGAACACTAACGCCTCATTCACACGGGGCTTCAGAGTCAACGCTTGACGGAGGGCGTGTCTGAAGTTTGGCAATGACATAGTAGCGTCAGCCAATGAAATTAGACCAGAGCTCAGCAACTCTCCGGTATGAATCCCAGTATATATATATATATATATATATATATGTATATATATATATATATATATATATATATATATATATATATATATATAAATATATATAGCAATTGGTAGGGCTAGACGGAATCTGCAGATATTTTTTGCTATTTCTGCTGAGTATTTTGTTAAAAATCTGTGGATTTATGCGCAATGATTTTGGGTTTATCATAACTAAAACCTTAATATATGAAATAAAAAGTAATACCTTTTTAACTTTTATTGAATGTTTACAATGTGAATCCAATTAGATCCACTTTATTTGGTAAACAAAGCAAGTCTCTCATACAAAATCTCTAATAAACAGAAAATATGACTTCACAAACAGTATTGTAAATAAATCATATGAATCATTTCATATTAGTCAGTAATATTACAGAACCTTATTAAAAAACTGAATAAATATAAATTTACACACATTTACTCAAGTAAATAAACAGAATCAATAATGGGCTAAAAATCTGCGGGTATCTGCGGAATTCTGCACGCGCAGATTCTGTGTGGCCCAAGCAATTGGTCATAAAGGACTGGGTGATTTCCGACCACAATCATGAGTTTATCCTCCATTTTAAAATGTCTCCTCCGTTTAACGCTATCAAACTGTATGGACGCTATTGGCTACTCTCTGAGCTGGGATATTTGTATAAAGCGATCTGATTGGCTGACGCTTCCGCTGGCGCTTGAAAGTTTGAGAATTTCTCCACTTCTGCAGTGAGCAACGCGGCTGAAGCGGCGCCGACAGATCCACAATGCAGTTCGGCAACGCCTGACGTCACCCATTCAAAGTCAATGGAAAGCGTTGACACTGACGCCTGTGTGAATGGGGCGTAAAGAAGATATTTTAAAGGAAGCTGGAAACCTGTAACCAATGACTTCCATCATATTTGTTTTTCCTCCTATGAAAGTCAATAGTTCCAGATTTTCATCTTCTTCAAAATATCTTATTTAGCGTTCAGAAGAACACAGAAACTCCAAAAGGTTTGGAACCACTCAAGGGTGAGTAAATAGCGAATACATTAAATTTTTAGGTGAACTATCTCTTTAACCTGACTAAATTTCAAAGATCCTATGTTGTAAAAGTTTCCATTAAAAACAGAGAGTACCGTTGGCATTACTTTATTAGATTACAGCTGCGCTTTTAGCTTCTGTTTTGACTTTTTCTCATTATTGTAACAGCAGTCAATAGTGACATATAATCCTTCATCAGTATTAATCCCCAGACTCATCCTTTTCCTCACTCGCTCTCTCTTCTTTTTGTAGATGTTTCAACAGGCTCGCAGCTCAGACCAGGTCAATAGCACGTCCTGTTACAGCCCTGTTCTCTGTCCAGCTGTGCAGTAATTCATTTCAGAGCTTGAGGGATCGGAACGGCGCTCAGCTCAACATCAGCAGGATTTTTGAGATTTTAGGAGGATCTTTGGTGAGGAGTGGAATCTGCTGTTTCTTCAGACAGCTCAAAGGTAAAGACAAAGAATGGACAAGGGGTTAAAGTAATCAGTGTTTACACAGATAAGAGAATGTATGTAAGCAGAGCTGTGCAATATGACGATATACACCATGAAAAAAAATCTATTGATTAGGGATGGGCGGATCGATCCTGAAGTATCGATATTTTCGATACTGGGAATGTATCAAAAGGATCGATCCTTAAGTAAAAGTATCGATCTTTTCTGGGGTTTTTTTTACTGAGTGATCAGCGATTTTAAAATATCTCAATAATTATAGCACCACATATTATATAAATATTTACTTAAATAGGAACACCAATGGGAACTATAATATCCTTCCGCTGTATCTCCGCTAATGGGTCAGCGTTAGCTCACGGCTCAGTAGTACAGACACCACACACACCCAGCGCAGGTTGTAAAACTTTGGCAGAATCCTTTAAGAAATCCGGTCATTGTCCAGCTAACCAAGTGGATAATTATAAAAAAAAAAAGTTGAGTCGAGTTCAATACAGACAGCAAGTTTATATTACGTTTTAACTGATATATATTCATATGAACACGCAGATGCACACACTATAAATATAAAATGCTGAGGGGGAACCATTATATATGATACTTTGTAATATTAATATGCCAAAGCTGAGGGGAAATCGTACTCTAAACTCTGTCATTTATGTAATTTGCGTAAATTGCCATGTATTCGATTTTTGTTACATTTCACAGGGCTCAGGATAATAGACTATAGCCTACTCAAATAAAGACATTTAGATTTTTTGTAGTTTAGTTTAAATACTTTTAAAAAACCTTGTTTATTAAGTAAAATACAAAGTTTAGGTACACATAATAACTGGGAGAGGTGTACTTTTTTAATTAAACAAGGTTTCTGCAGTGTATTATTTTTTGTTATGGTACCATTTAGGCAATTTTAGTTCTGTTATTTTAATAATTGTAAAAAGGAATCATGTGTATTTGTGTTTAATTGAATAATAATAATAATAATAATAATAATAATAATAATAATAATAATAATAATAATAATAATAATAAT
>CAIGQQ010038854.1:3848660-3927153 GCA_903798035.1 Danio albolineatus | reverse complement strand
GAAATTGTGTCCATTCAGAGCCTTTCTTCTGGAACCATGAGGATGGTTTGGAGTGTGTTTTACTTCATATTAAAAGAATATTCATGAGATTTCTAAGTATAGAAAAAAACTACTTGGACTTATAAATGAAGAAACCCCCCCTTGAGGATTACAATGGAGACCAAATATAAAGGATTGCCTAATATGTGATGTACTGCCTTTTAAGATGAAGCCCTCACCTTAGGGTGCAGTTAAATCTGGTAAGTGAAATGTGAGGTGTCCCTTAAGCCTTGCTTACATTGTGCAATTTCAGCCACAATTTGGTCATCGGAGATCTATTTAGGAAATCCTAAAAGATTCCTGAAATCCTAGTATAATATTGGTGGTTTTTTGATCGTTGGTTTGACATGTTTACCAACAGCTGCTTAATGGTTGTTGTGATCAAATCTTCCCTCTGATGAAGATCTGTCAGCTTTAGAAGATTTCACACACTTTCCTGCAGTGTGACTTCAGCTGTGCCGAGCGTCAAACCAAGAACCAATAGGAGCTCTGAACCTGAGGATGTAATCAGCACAACAACTTCAAAACATTGTGGGAACATGTCAATACAGCTTGCTTCTGGTTTTAATATTAAGGAACGTTGTGAGCAAAATTACCACTACAGTTTATGTTTGCTTTAAGGTATCATTTCAGGATGCAGGTTAGTTAGTAAATAAATGATGCCAAACTCCTGGAGAGTTTTCTTGCGTGTTTATGTTTGGCGCATCTTCATGATTGTTCAGTCTGATATTACGACAACAGATCTTGTGTGACATGGGAGCCTTGTTCGTTTGGTGGTACAATCATTTAAAGACGCTTTATGTAAGTTTTTTTTTTTTTACAAAGAAATAGCTTAATATATTTGCAGAAATTTAATAAACATGCTAAGTGAGCATATTTGCTTATCTGAAAAACAATGCTGAAGTCAGTTATTCTGCTTTGCTAATGTGTGGTCCATGTCGGAATGTCTGTCTTTGTTTTGGTCCCTATTACCTGCCCTATGCAGTTTAGCCAATTATATTTCAGCAATCTGTGTTGCCTTGGTGGAAAGCCGCATATTTGATTCATTCACTCTTAATATATGCGTCCACGACCAAAAATGCGACCTCTGGTGGACAATAGCAGACTCTGAAATGAGACGTGGATTCCACATGAGGTTATTAATTAGCAAATAATATAATTATTGCAAATGTAAACATTAGGTGAGCAGGTTACATTGTAACACCAGGCCCTAACAAAGTGCAACGTGAAAAGATTTGCAATGATAAGCAATTTGGCTGTTTGCACTAAAAGCAACATGACAGAAACATCTAAATACAGCCATTCAGAATCCAATATATTCAGAGTAGTGCACTCTTTACACTCTAACAAAATGTTAAGACTTACAATCTTAATAATACATATACATAAATATTAAACCTCTTTAACATTATTAAATGACTGCTCTTTCTCTGGTGGAGAACTGGGGGCCATCTCAAAAAAAACTTCACAGCTAACCATCTTTACTATGGTGTTTAACTGTTGTGCTTTCTGTCAGGGCTGGTTAATATGCGCTCTGTCACAGTATCGCCCCACTGGGTAGTATGTGGCATCAGCAACATCCTTCTAGTTTGGGACTGGAACTCTATCCCAACATACTGTCATATCATAAAATCCCTTACCTCAGTTTAGCTTGGTAAAACTCCCCCTAAATTATGAAAAACTCACAAAACTAGTGCCAGCATATTGGATGGTGAGCCCTTTGGAGTTGCTTGTGCACTTATGCTTGTTGCTTGGCAAATAAATGAAAACATCCAAGCATATTACATGGTTCAGCAGTTATGATTCTTTCTATAGGATCAGAGAGTATTTGGTCCTGCTTGAAATAAGGGCAAACAGGTTGGTAATAAGTAAAGCTGCTGTTTGTGGAGCTGCTTAATGATCTTCTGCTGATATTTTGAGAGATTCAATGTGTTTTATTTCAGTTTATTTCATCTAGGGCTGTGATTGAAGTCAGTTGTAGTTTTGTGTTTCTCTTCTATTTCTGTTTATTAACAGCAAGTGTGTTCATTATTGGTGCTCAATCATCACCTATAATTAATCATCTCATTAACTTGAGTAACTTTAAATCAATTTAGAGTAGGACAAAATACTATCTAAACTGAGTCAATTTTGAGGATTTTGCTGTGTAATAATACTCAGATGTAAGATGCAAGCTTCACTTTAATGAACAAATAACCAAAAATTTTGATAACCATTTCAGCTATTCTTTTATGTCTTTGTGTAATCTCTAACAGTTATGATATGTCATGTTGAAACATTAAAATAAAGATATATGTGAACTCATATTTATTCATTTATTACCTTTTTTAGTGCCTGCTTTCAGCCTTTCGTTCTGTGATTCTGTGAGTCGAATAATACTGATATCTTTGCTACACTTTTGTGATGCACATGATTTAGAAGCATTAATATTCAAATGGGGCGACATGGTCACTCAGTGGTTAGCACTGTAGCCTCACAGCAAGAAAGGTGCTGGTTTGAGTCCCGGCAGGATCAGTTGGAATTTCTGTGAAGAGTTTGCATGTTCTCCCTGTGTTTGCGTGGGTTGTTTCACCCGGGTGCTCTGGTTTCCCCCTCAGTCAAAAAAAATGCACTATAGGTGAATTGAATAAGCTTAAATTGGCTGTAGTGTATGTGTGTGAAAGTGAGAGTGTATGGATGTTTCCCAGAGCTGGGTTGTGGCTGAAAGGGTGTCCACTGCATAAAACATATGCTGGATAAGTTGGTGGTTCATTCCGCTGTGGTGCAACCCCTGATAAATCGGAAGGCGCCGAAGAATGGCAGCCTCGGTGCGAAGCTCCCCAGCTGTTGCAATGTTTTTGTTTGTTTTTCCTGTTTTGTGTTCATCCAACATGATCAGTTATACCAGGGATGAGCTGCTGAACATTCTGCAGTGCACACCAATTGATCACCAGCCGGTTCTGGACTTCTCCGGCGTTTTGCAGAGCGTTGTCCTCGGCGGCGCCGCGTCTCTATGGCGCTACAAGACGCGCAGGCGGGGAAAGCGAGCCGGCGCGCTCATCAAAAACAGACTGCGCGGTTTCAGAATGCCGCTTCCTAGCATTCATCTCGCGAATCTACGCTCTCTTCCTAACAAAATGGAGGAATTACTTCTGCTCACACGCATTAATAAGGACTTTAACAACTCTGCTGCGCTGTGCTTCACAGAAACCTGGCTTAACGAAGCCATTCCGGACAGCGCACTACAACTACCGGACTTCCAGCTGTACAGAGCAGATCGCGACACGGAGGCAACGGGGAAAACGCGCGGTGGAGGGACATGCTTTTACATCAACAGGAGGTGGTGTACGGATGTAACTGTGTTAAAGAAGATGTGCTGTCCTGACGTGGAAGTGCTTCTCATTAACTGCAAGCCGTTCTACTCGCCGCGGGAGTTTTCCTCGTTTATCCTGACCAGTGTTTACATCCCACCGCACGCGACCGTGAGTACTGCTCTTTCACTACTGGCTGATCTAATCACAGAGACAGAACAGAAACACCCAGACTCTGTTTTTATCATTCTTGGGGACTTTAACCAGGCAAAACTCACACATGAGCTGCCCAAATTCAGACAGCACATTACATGCCCTACCAGAGACAATAACATTCTGGACCATTGCTACACAACAATAAAAGATGCATATCGCTCCGTGGCCAGAGCAGCTCTAGGACTCTCTGATCACTGCCTGGTTCATCTTATACCAACTTACAGGCAAAAACTTAAAACTACTAAGCCAGTATTAAGGACTGTTAAGAGATGGACCAACGACACAGAGCAGGTCTTACAAGCCTGTTTTGAATGCACTGAATGGAGTGTCTTTGAAGCGGCAGCCACTGACCTGGATGAGCTCACAGAGACCGTAACATCATACATTAGTTTCTGTGAGGAGTTATGCATCCCTACCAGGACCTACTTATCATTTAACAATGATAAACCATGGTTCACACCAAAACTTAGACAGCTTCGTCAAGTCAAAGAGGATGCCTACAGGAGTGGGGACAGGATTCTCTACAACAAGACCAGGAACACTTTAACAAAGGAGATTGGTCTGGCTAAAAAGAATTATGCAAAAAAGCTGGAAAACCAGTTTTCTGCTAACGACCCTGCATCAGTGTGGACTGGGCTGCGAACCATCACGAATTACAAAGCATCTCCCCCCAGTATCGATGGCAGTAAACTTCTCGCTAACGACCTGAACACGTTCTACTGCAGATTCGACACCTTCGACCAGACACCCTCTACACAGCCATCAACACCTCTAGCCACCTCCAGCCAAATCCGCCCTGACCATCTTTATACACAGCCATCAACACCTACAGACATCTCCCTCTCCCCCCCTGATCTTCAGATCAGTGTGGATAATGTGCGTCAGGTCTTCAGTAAGCAGAAGAGAAGGAAAGCGCCAGGCCCAGACGGTGTCTCACCAGCCTGTCTGAGAACCTGTGCTGACCAGCTGGCCCCCATTTTCTCGCAGATCTTCAACAGATCATTGGAACTGCGCATAGTTCCATCCTGCTTCAAACGCTCCACCATCATCCCAATCCAGAAGAAACAAAAGATCACCGGACTCAACGACTACAGACCTGTCGCCTTAACATCTGTGGTCATGAAGTCATTTGAAAGACTGGTTCTAGCGTATCTGAAAGACATCACTGGACCTTTGCTGGACCCCCTGCAGTTTGCCTACAGAGCAAACCGGTCTGTGGATGATGCAGTCAACATGGGACTGCATTATACCCTACAACATCTGGACAAACCAGGGAACTATGCAAGGATTCTGTTTGTGGACTTCAGTTCTGCCTTTAACACCATCGTCCCATCACTGCTCGAGCACAAACTGACCCAGCTCTCTGTTCCTAGCTCTGTCTGTCAGTGGATCACCAGCTTTCTGACAGATAGACAACAGCTAGTCAGAATGGGCAAAATCACGTCTGACAGCCGCACCATCAGTACTGGTGCCCCCCAAGGATGTGTTCTCTCCCCACTGCTCTTCTCCCTGTACACCAACGACTGCACCGCAAAAGACCCCTCCGTCAAGCTCCTGAAGTTTGCGGACGACACTACTGTTATCGGCCTCATCCGGAACGGTGACGAGTCTGCATACAGACAGGAGGTGGAGCGGCTAGCTTTATGGTGCAGTTACAACAATCTGGAGCTGAACACGCTCAAAACAGTGGAGATGATAGTGGACTTCAGGAGAAACCCCCCTGCACTCCCCCCGCTCACCATCATGGACAGCACTGTGGCTGCAGTGGAGTCATTCAGGTTCCTGGGCACCACCATCTCTCAGGACCTGAAGTGGGACACTCACATAGACTCTATTGTGAAGAAAGCCCAGCAGAGACTGTACTTCCTCCGTCAGCTGAGGAAGTTCAACCTGCCACAGGAGCTGCTCGTGCAGTTTTACTCAGCTGTCATCCAGTCCATCCTCTGCACTTCAATCACCGTCTGGTTCGCCTCAGCAGCCAAATCTGACCTCCGTAGACTACAGCGAATAGTCCGGACTGCTGAACGAATAACTGGCACTACCCTTCCTACACTTCAAGAACTGTACTCTTCCACGGTGAGTAAAAGGGCTCGCAAAATCACCCTGGACGCCTCACACCCAGCACACTTCCTGTTTGAACTGTTACCGTCTGGCCGGCGCTATAGAGCACCGAGCACAAAAACTGCCAGACACAGGAAAAGTTTCTTTCCTCAGGCCATCTACCTCATGAACAGTTAATATTTCTCCTATTGTGCAAGAAATGTGCAATACTTTCTCACACGCACTTGTACACAGCACCTAATAATAATATACAATGCAATACTTTTCCTTACGCATTTGTACACAGCACCTTATAACAATATATAATGCAATACTTACTCTTTTGCACACAGCACCTTATAACCTGTATATTTATAACAAATCTGTACATACATTTCAACATCCAGATCGTTGGACTGACTGCATCTCTGTTTAATGTCTATTGTCTTTTATAATATTTATTCTGTGTTGTCACTTGTCACTTTATGTACACTGGAAGCTTCTGTAGCCAAAGCAAATTCCTTGGGTGTGTGAAGCACACTTGGCAATAAAACTGATTCTGATTCTGATTCTGATTCTAAATATAGAGAATAAGCCGCAGAAAAATGAATGAATAATTAAATGTAGGCGGCACGGTGGCTCAGTGGTTAGCACTGTCGAATTACAGCAAAAAGGTCGCTGGTTCGAGTCCCAAGTGGACCAGTTGGTATTTCTGTGTGTAGTTTGCATGTTCTCCCCTTGTTAGTGTGGGTTTCCTCTGGGTGCTCCGGTTTCCCCCACAGTCCAAAGACATGCGCTATAGGTGAACTCGATGAACTTAATTGGCCGTAGTGTATGAGTGTGTGTGAATGAGTGTGTGTGGGTGTTTCCCACTAATGGGTTGCAGCTGGAAGGGCATCCACTGTGTCTAACGATATATTGGAATAGTTGGCGGTTCATTCACTGTGGTGACCCCTGATAAATAAGGGGCTAAGCCAAAGGTAAACGAATAAATGAATAATTGAATGTAAACATAGAGTAGTAGTCACATTTCTAGGGTTATCTCCGACCTTTAGGGTTTAGACTATTAGTATTGATGAGAGATACATTGCAGTCTGCAATTATAAACAATGCAATTCACGTACACATTAAATTGACAGTATTTTATTAAATGTTATATGTTGCTGATCAGGTGTTAGGTGACAGTCTATTGTGACTTGAATGACGGAACAATCTGGAATCCCACGAGTTACATTGGTAAACTGGAAAAGTCTCTTCAGTCCCTTGTGTTAGTGCTAACAAACAACTGAAAAACAATAATAGAAAACACATCTTTTGTTTGTGGTCCTCGTGAGATGGTGAAACACTGCAATTATTCTCCAGAAAGATAACAAATAAGGGCAATATTAAGGAAACTAAGCAGTCTAAATCTCAGGTTCACTGATTGTTCCAGATGGTTAATGTATTATTATTTATTTTTATTGTGTTGCCTTTTTGTTTCTGATGGGTTTGACATTTCCCCGTGCCTCCTGAGATGAGTGCCTGATCACTGTAAAATAAATTGCCTCTCATGAGGATTTTGTATTATTTTCAAAGCAACGATGCTGTTATATTCATGGGTGTTTTTTGGGATTAGTGTTTTATTTATTTGATTCATCTTTTGGAATGCTTGCCTTTAATTTGCAGGAAAGTACCAAACAGTAAACTAACTAGAGCATGAGGAAACAGAAGGTCAGATTTAAAGATGCATCACGACCACAACGTCTCTTTACATGTCTAGATCAAACACAGCTCCAATGTATTGTGTGCATTTGTAATGTACATTTTTTCGTAAGTGTGACATTTGCGAGAGCATTCTAATGAGATCTATCATGCTTTCATTGATTTTCTATATGTAATGTGGCTATTAGTGGCTGTAAAATATCTGCAAACTTTCAAAGATCAAAGTGCACAATAAATGGAGCCATTGTTTCCCAAAATAATTGATTCTTGAACTGGCGTAAAGGAATCACTTGCAATTTCAGCTTTGCTTCTTGCTCTGATCTGTGGCTTGAATAATTCTAGCCTATATGTCTTTATTAGCTGCCAACAAACAACACTTACTTGGAACCACAAGCAGTGTAGTTGTAACTAGGGCTGTGCAATTCATCGCAATCGCAATTTAAGCACATGCAATTTCTAAATCGCGTAAGGCTGCAGTTTTATCTATTAATTTATTTAGATTTTTATTCAGAAAATGTTATTGTGCGCATGATTTTAATATATTAACCAATCAGAGCTTACGCAGCACACCAGGCAATTACAGCTAAGCTGAGTGAAAGAAAGATGTCAACCAATCAGAGCTCTCTCCGCGCTCGATGAAGTTAAGCGGGAGAACCTAATAGGTGGTTTTGATTTACGTTAGTTTTTATTTATTGTTATGACTGGAATTGATGTTAGATAATCTTTATTTTATCATATTGTCTGTTTTCATGACAATTTATTACAGTTTTGTTTATCAAGCAGTTAGTACTGCTGTGTACAGTATGTCTTTAACTAGAGTTGAGGTTAGTTAATTTTATGTTAATTTTATGTTGTCTGTTTTAAAGACAATTTTACTACAGTTTTATTTATTAAACTTAATACTATGTTATTTCATTGTGAAATGTTTTGTTATGCACTTCTTATGCACTGAATACATTAATATTAATATTAATAACATAACAATGTATGTATGTAGCTTATTTGAAAAAGCAAAAACGGTTGCCAAATTTGCAAATAAAATCGTAATCGCAATATTCGTTCAGAAAATCGCAATATGATTATTTTGTCCATATTGCACAGTTCTAGTTGTAACTGAGGCCTGAGTTCAGTTTGTGTTGCGTTTTTTTTCAATAGAGGGTTCTCACTCTAGTCCAAATGTCAAATTTCCTGACTTTCACTAACTAAAAAGCTGACTTTCCATGAGCACTGAGCAGACAAAAAGGAAAATATACTGTATATTTAATTGCATGTTGTCACGTTCTATGACACAAAGTTGGACTGGAATTGCCTTTTTTAATTCAAGGGGCTTGTTAATCTTTTTGATTAGTTTGTACCTTTAATACAGCATTGATTAATATCTAATAAATAAAGATTGTTTCACACCAAACGATCACCAATCTAAAGGCCCGTGTACACCTAGACGTTTTTTACTCGCGTTTTCGGTCAACGTTTAATGCCTCGTGACTAAATAAAGGGCGCCAATGTGATCGTGCACATCAACACGCAAAACGGCAGGCGCAAAAGCACCATTTAAAAAAAAAAACGACTCGTGCTCGTTTTTTTTTTTTTTTATTGTTTTGACGCGCCGCGTCAAAACCTGCTCCACCAATCAGATTGGCACTTTTGTTCACGTGTACAGAGCTGCTGAAGTTACAGTAAACACCCCTTGGAGGCGCTCAAGCGCAAAACTGTCAATGCGAGCGCACATTGAAGAAGCTGCCCAGAGGGCCATATGAATGTAGAAGCTGCTTATTGCACTGGTATCCGAACGAAAAGTGCTGTATGATAAACGAGACATCGACTACAAAAATGTTGACAAAAGGGAAATGTTGTGGAGAGGAATTGCGGAAGAATTAGGAATCGAGAGTGAGTTTCATTTTTTCCTGTTTTCATTAAGCGCCATCTAACGGCAAGGAGTGATTTTGCATACTCTTCTGCTTGACGCCAGTGAAAATCGCTTGGGTTTGAATGCAGAAAAACGTCTCGTAAAACGCTGACGATAAACGCAAACGAAAAGCGTCCCGGTGTGTACGAAATCCATGACTAACTACTAATTGCAGAGGCAATAAATAAATAAAAAATAAAAACTTAACAATAATTAGCTTGCAACCTATTTAGATTGATTTTCAATTTGGTCAGTGACCATTTACACCACATATAGGCTGCACTTAAGTTAAAGAATTTATAACATATCAAAAATACATTTAATATAAAAATCACCTTTTGATATATAAAAGTGCAGGTTAAATGTAATACCTGGACAAAAATACAGAACAACAGTGTCACACGAGTCAGATTTAACTTAACATTATCTGTTCTGTAACAAAAACATGGCAGAAGATGCTTCATGCAATCGATCCTTGTTGTCAATGACTTGTAAAATGATTTCTCACCCATATACTGACACCCATACACACAGACTGTGCATCAACTAACCAACCAACCAACCAATTAACCAATTAACCAACTTACCAACTAACCAACTAACTAACTAACTAACTAACTAACTAACTAACTAACTAACTAACAAATCACCAGTGAAGAAATCATTTAATCACAGAGATGGAAACATACACGAGCTCTGGAATTTTACACTCCAAGTCACCTTTTTTTATAGTCCATCACAGTATAGGCTAAATTGCTTTAAAGCCACAATTATCAGGACATAATATTGATCAGAGCTTCACACCGTTCCACTTTGCTCACATATTTGGCTAGGAAACCCACTTTACATGCACTTCCAAAGCATGAGGACACAGCCTTGAATAGATGCAGTGAAACATTCATTCATCATTACTGTTCTTATCACTTTGTTTACAAGAGCTGAGGAAGCCTCCAGGCTTATATATATAGTAATAGACCCTTTTCACATTTCCGGGGTTTCTCAGCAGCACAAGTCGTCATAGTTGAGTAAATCTTAGAGCGCAGTAAATGGGAGAGTACAACAAATACATTTTTTAGCATTCCTATTTGCTCAAATAATAAAAGAAAAACTCAATGATTGTCGTATCATGACTTTCAGAAAAAGAAAACAAAAACCGTGTTAGACTGATAACAGCCAGAAGTGAGAGCCATGTCAAATTTACATAGTCGCTGCATTAGAAACACATCATTCAAGTTGTAACTAATTTTTTGTAGTTTGATGCAAAATAATAAAACATAAAAGCGGTCTCATTTCAGAGGCTGCATCCTCTGAAGGATGCATTTGAAGGGCGCTGCGTCATCGCGGCGCGACAAAGGTTGTCTCATATAAAACAGAATTGAAGGCTCCTTCAAACGCAGCCTCAAAATGCATTCTTTATTTCCCAGGTAATGAATCCTTCACAGCCTTGAACATCCTAAGATTATTTGCATGCTGATAACGGCAGGACGTTTTTAAAAGAAAGCTCCGGATTCAATGTTCAGTGAGTTAGGTTTTATTTTACTTGGATATCTAAACACGTTAGAAAAAAACTAAAAGAGTATGAGATGAATCAGGATCTTCCATCCATTCCATATCTGTTTTCAAACAAAAAAAGGAAAACGGACGTTTTTGAAAATGAGATTTTGGCTGGATTTTCTTTTTTTTATATGTAGGGTAGGAAAAAGGACTTTAAAACTGTAGTCTACTATAGGCTTAAATAACAATAATAATAATAATAATAATAATAATAATAATAATAATAATAATAATAATAATTGATATAGTTTACTTAGTGTTTTTTTATTGTTTAGTTGTTTTAATAGTTGTTAGCAGGACCAGAATAATAGCACATTGGGCCCTGGGGTTATCAACGATCAGTTTATACTGTAAAATACATTTACAGATCTACTGAAAAATAAGACGAATGTGCAATGCATTACGATCCTTGTATGATCAGAATGAATTAAAAATGTAAAAATATTAATATAAACTGTATATTTTATATAAACTATAAATATAAAAAATAAATACATTTAAAGTAATGGAACATTGTAAAAATATCTATACTATTATATAGACTATACAGGCTAAATAAAGGTGCCTTGTCAAAGCTTTACAGTGCGTGCGCCAACGATGCAATGCATGTAAGCTTAGTTATAACTTAGTTATATGTATATATATTTATATATCTCCCCAATTTCTGTTTAACTGAGAGAAGATTTTTCCAATACATTCCTAAACATAATAGTTTTAATTCCACTTATTTCTTTTATCTTTGCCATGTTGACAGTAAATAATATTTTACTAGATATTTTTAAGACACTTCTATACAGCTTAAAGTGACATTTAAAGGCTTAGGTTATTTAGGTTAACTAAGGTAAGGGTAATTAGGCAAGTTATTGTATAATGATGGTTTGTTCTGTAGACTATCGAAAAAGAAAATAGCTTAAAGGGGCTAATAATTTTGACCTTAAAATGGTCGTTGAAAAATTAAAAACTGCTTTTATTCTAGCTGAAAAAAAAGAGATTTTCTCTAGAAGAAAACATATAATCAGACATACTTTGAAATTTTCCTTGCTCTGTTAAACATAATTTGGGAAATATTTATAAAAGAAAAAAAAATCAAAGGGGGGCTAATAATTCTGACTTCAACTGTGTGTGTGTGTGTGTGTGTGTATATATATATATATATATATATATATATATATATATATATATATATAAAAGCCTGGGTGCTTATCCAAAGAGGACTTTTATTTTGAGCAATCGGAGGAAAACAGGCATTTCAGCACCGCTTACATGTGAATAATGAATTTTAAACTCCTTTTTTTCATTTTCCAACCCTACATTAAAAAAATAAAATAAATTCAGTTTGAGAGCAAACAAAAAATGGGCATTTTCTAAGTTTTCCTTTTTTTTTTTTTTTTTTGAAAACGAATATGGAATGGACGGAAGATACCCTGATAGACATGTCTTACTAAAAAGTCATTTTATAGACAGTTTCAATTTTTATGTATACATGTATGGATCAAAGGAAATATATTGCCAGCTTTTATAAACCTTACTTTGGCTTCAGATCGCTTAAAATAAGTTTTAAAATGACTTTGTAAAAAGGTCATTACAAATTTTATTACAGCTTATTAACGGCTGCTGTTACGGTTGCTGATGAGATCTGTCCTCTGTAGGCTAGATCGTCTCATTTCAAAAACGCTCAGTCCAGCTTGTGTGGACTTTGAAGGACTCACCTTTAAAGTCTGCATTCTTTGTAGGGTGCAGTGTCTGAAATGACACAAAGCTATTTTTTAGCTGTATAAAATGATTTTTTTTAAATTAAAATATTAAAAACTTTTAAGCATTTAAGGTGCTGATGACCATTAAACACACCATAACTGTCCTGTGAAAGGTATTCATGGGTTTTTGATTTCTGACAGGCACTGTAAGGTGTCGAACCAATCACAACAAAATGGGCCATCTGACCAATCAGAGCAGAGCTAGGACTTGAAAAGGAGGGGCTTTGGGAGACTTTAAAAGAACTAATGCTGCAATGAATATTGTGTGAATATTCAAGTGTATGTACATTTTCTAAAGCTTGGATGGATGTAAACCTATTCTAGGAGACAAAATTATTAACTAGCATAATATGGCCAAACGTGTGGTAATGTCAGCTGCCAGCTGGGGATAATGAGGTCATGCTAACCAGCCAAACTTTGGTGACTCTAGGCTTTTCAGTGTTTTCAGTGCTCTGAATTCTGTATTGTTGTCTCTTAGTTGTGAATTTCAGTCCCGTGACGGCCTTTTTGCACAAGCGTAGAGGCATTTGTGCGTTTTCCTGTGCGTAAGTGAGCATGTGCATCTTCTGTTCCTTCTCTGAAAGGTCTGAATTGTATTAAGCCAAACTGCTATTTCTGTGCCCACAAACATAGTCGTTGTGATAGATGTGGCCAATCATGTGATCCGCTCCAAGGGAGAGGTGTCTGATGGGAGATTTCCGGAGGCTATAGAGTAACCTATTTGTTCCAGTCTGTAAAAGCACTGGGGGTCTCGTTCATTTTGAGGAAATGCGTATGAAGATTCACTTTGTGTTTCTCCCTCCGCCGATCTCTATTCTTAGATCTTTGGGAGTTTGAGGGGAAACTGTTGTGTTTGATGTGGTTTAATTCTCACGTCTCCTAAATTGCAGTATTTCAAGCAAGGCCTTGGTTTGGTGATGTGAGGATGGATAAACAAAGCAGTAGCTGTCTGCTAGCTGAGCGCTTCATCAAAGCGTTCTATTGCATTTGTCACATCTGCTTTGTTTTCTAGATGTGGATATGAAGGGGAGACTAAAAAATCTTTTTCAAACTTTTCTCTCCAGCTGTTTCAGTTGTGCTTGATATAAGATGACACTAAAAGACAGCTTAATTACATGAAAAAATAAGAAAATATTGCTCTTCTAAAGCATAAAAATATATAATATGATATTTAAGAGACATGCTAAGTGAACATATTGTTTATCTGAAAAACAATGCTGAAGTCAGATATTCTACTTTGAAAATGGGTTTTCTGTGTTGGAACGCTGCCTTTGTTTTGGTAATCTAAACCTGGCCAATGCCAGTTCAGCCAATTATATTTCAGCATCCTGGGTTGCCATTGTGGAAAACCGCATATTTCATTCATTTATTCATTCCGATAATCATGTGTCCGTGACCGATATGCGAGCTCTGGTGGACAGTAGCAGACTCCGAAATGAGACAGATTCAGTTTCACATGAGGTTCAAGAGTTCGCCCTTGGCTGATGATTGATTATACAAAAATGCTTGCTGCAAACCAACAGCTTTGCTGTATTGGCACTGACAGAATCGCAGGGAAAAACAAGCAACAAACCCTGTGGATCATGGAAACAAACACATACGACCCGTGTCTCACCTAGTCATTGGGTCCCACAGCTTGGCAGGTCTGCCTTGCTTACGGTAAGCATGTGCTCTCTTAAATAATTAAGAAGCAGGGTCTTCTCATAGGATAAGAAAACTCCGCTAGAAATAATAATGAGAAACCGACATGTCATCACTCCACTTGGCAGTTTTGCGCTACGTCACCGATTGTGATCCCACCCCAAAAAATTATTTTAAACCCGGAAGATGAAATTAGCTGTCAAAAGCTTAAAATTATCCAGTTTATCCCACAATTAAAGTTATTATTAACGTTGTCTTAACTGATGCACAACACACACAAATTTGTTAAAATCTCAACAAAAGTACCCCAGGGTTTCTTGAACCTTTAACAAAAGCTATGAAAACTGTAACGGTACAGTTTAGCGATATATACAGTTGAAGAATTATTAGCCCTCTTGTGATTCTATTTTATTTTTCTATTTATTTATTTTTTTTCAAATATTTCCCAAATAATGTTTAACAGGGGAAGGAATTTTTCACAGTATTTCCTATAATATTTTTTCTTCTGGAGAAAGATTTATTTTATTTCGGCTGGAATAAAAGCAGTTTTAATGAAAAAAACAAACATTTTAAGGTCGATGTTGGTTAATTGTGTTTTAACATTAGAATAAATGTAAACATACCCAAAGATCAACATTTTAGCACAGGTTGTACTCAGAAATGCATGTACAGTTGAAAACAAAATGATTAGCGAAATTATAATTCCTTTTTGCAAGTGATGTTTAACAGAGCAAGAGCATTTTCCTTTACTTTCTGCCTTTTATCTTTTAATTTGGCTGCAATAAAAGCTTCTTAAATTAAATAAATACATAAGGTCAACATGATTAGCCCCCTTTTTTGATTGGCTTCTGAACAGTTTGCTGTTGTCCAATAATTTGCCTAACTAACCAAACTTTAATCTAAGTAACCTAGTTAAGCCTTTAAATTGCACCTTAAGTGAAATACCTTGAAAAATATTTAGAAAATTGTTATGTACTGTCATCATGGCAAAGTCAAAAGAAACAAGTTAATTCATTCATTTGTTCATTCATTCATTGTCTTTCGACTTACTCCGCAGCGGAACAACCTCCAAATATTCCAGCAAATGTTTTACACACCCTTCCAGCAGCAACCCAGTACTGGGAAACACCCATACACTTTCATTCACTCACACACACAGACACTCATACACTACATCCAATCACCTGTACCACATGTCTTTGGACTGTGGGGGAAACCGAGGCACCCAGAGGAAACCCACGCAAACACGGGGAGAACATGCAAATTCTATACAGAAATGCCAGCTGGCTCAGCCCGGACTCAAACCAGCAAACTTCTTGCTGTGAGGAGATTGTGCTACCCACTGCGCCACCGTGCCCCTGCCCAAGAAACATTCATTCATTCATTCATTTTCTTGTCAGCTTAGTCCCTTCATTAATCTAGGGTCGCCACAGGGGAATGATCCGCCAACTTATCCAGCATTTGTTTTACGCAGTGGATGCCCTTCCAGCCGCAACCCATCCCTGGGAAACACCCATACATTCTCATTCACACACATACACTACGGACAATTGATCCCAATTCACCTGTACTGCATGTCTTTGGACCGAGCAACCGGAGGAAACCCACGCAACCACGAGGAGAACATGCAAACTCCACACAGAAATGCCAACTGACCCAGCCGGGGCTCGAACCAGCGACCTTCTTGCTGTGAGGCGAACGTGCTACTCACTATGCCACCGTGCCCCCGCCCAAGAAACAAGTTATTAGAAATCAATTATTAAAACTATTATGAATTTTATATTGTGTTGCAACTCTATATGCTGTGTAGTGTTATAAAACAAATGACACCCTTTGTCAGTTCACTTTTTCATTGTGCTGGCATCAACTATCAGACACTTCAGTCAGGGATTAAGAACGGAAACCCTATTACAGAGACTTAATTGAGTTCATAATTGCATTAGCTTGCTTCACTACCAGCTGAGCTCGCTGGACAAAGATGGAGGTTGCCTTTGGCTCTAGCTCAACCGCTTAAGTAATATGGTGACAAAATGGCCAAGTACATTAAATAGACGCTATCTTAGTTTGTACCTGCTAGGATAACTTAACGGAAACCCAAGCTTCAGAAGTGTTTCCCCTGTTTTCTTTATTCCGATACACATCAGACACTTGAATAAACACACACTTAATTTAATTAAGGCAATTCTGGTCTGCTAAACAATTTCATTTTCAGTCGGGCTTATGAAAGATTAAAGCCCCAGTGCAGGTGGGCTGTGGTAATAATCCGAAATGAACATGGGCGTCAAATACTGTATTCACACACTTATTCAGTGGTTTTCAGGTTATTATTTTTAGGAAGCTTAATTTTCAGCAGCTGTTCTTGGTTGTCAATGTGGGAGTTTAATTTTTGTTCTCTTTATTGTAGTTAATAAACATTGTTTTTAAAGTAACAAACTGTTTTTATACATTAAAAAACAAAAAAACTATAAAACATACCGCATACCGCAGCGCTTAATCCTTCCCTTGTGGATGTTTTTGGGCACAAAGGTCTCATGTGTGAACCCAAAAATGTTTTGTTCTTTGAAAAAAATAAAATGTACTGTATCGATTGATGTATTTTTGAAATGTTTTATTATTTATATACATCTAAAAGTACAAATTAAAAAAAAATCCAATTGGACAAATTATGGAGTTGGATTTAAAGCGGACTTAACTTTGTTGAATCGAGTCCTCTTTTTTGTTTTTTGATCAAGTGGCACACTTATAAAATGTGGCCCATGTCTTAAACCACTCATATAAGAAACCATTTACAAGATTTTTTCCAGGCACAGGACATAAACATGATGTCAGATTGATGTTGCACCCCGTCAGATTGACATTTTGCTACTTGTTTTGCTACTTGTTCAAACTCATTCATCGTGAAGGTGTTGCATTTTGTTTGGAAATGAAAATCGTGTTGGCGTCAGACCCTAATGTCAGGCCGACATCAGTGTCCAACGTCCAACCTAAAATCAACCAAATATCAACTTATAATGATGTTACAGCTTGACTGTCACATCCCCGGCTCGTTCCTGCTCACCCAATCAGCCTTGTCCTTCACAAACCACCTCCATCCAATCCCGTGAACTCTCACCAGCCTTCTAATGACTTGCACATGTTCCCCATCACCAAAGGACACTATAAAGACCCACCTTCTCCTCTCAATCGTCGGCCGGTATTGAAGTCGGATGGTCGTCCTCGTCTTTACTCCTTTGTCTTCCATGGATGTTCCTTACGAGTCTTCGAGTCCTTCATACTGATCAAGGGAAGTGATTATTCTTATCTGATGTTTACTAGAAGATCTGCTATCAGTCTGATGAACTGTGTGTCTATATACTCACCTGCTGATGTTCCAACGAGCGAACTACATGTGAGATTGATAACATCTGATGTTGACACAGTGCTGTTTAAGAAGATCGCCACAGCACTTACATCATCTCTCTGAATCCCCACTTTGATTAGTGACTTTGTTTTGAATAAAACTGTGAAAAGATAACCATCTCTGTCTACCAGCATGACATTGACGTTGTGTGGATGTTTCCACTATGGCGTTTATCAGACGTTGGATTTCAGTTGCCATACCTGACGAATAAATAACAGTATTTGATGTCAGTATGACATTGGATTAAGATGTTGGCTCGACGTTGGATCTTGGTTACTTTCCAACACAATCTAAAATCAACCAAATATCAACACAATTTGACATGATTATTGGACGTCAAAACAACGTTGTCCTTAGACGCTGGCTAGACGTTGAATTTTGGTCACCTGAAAAAATTGTGAAAATGTTTCTTTCTCTGTTAAATATTTTGTGGGAAATATTTGAAAATGGGTATTTGGATGGGTAATAATTCATACATTCATTTTCTTTTCAGCTTAGTCCCTTTATTAATCTGGGGTCACCACAGTGGAATGAACCGCCAACTTATCCGGCACATGTTTTATGCAGTGGATGCCCTTCCAGCTGCAACCCATTACTGGGAAACATCCGTACAAACTCATTCACACATATGCTATGGACGATTTAGCTTACCCAATTCACCTATAGCGCATGTCTTTGGACGTGTGGGGGAAACCAGAGTGCTTGGAGGAAACCCATGCCAACACAGGGAGAACATGCAAACTCCACACAGAAATGCCAACAGACCTAGCCGAGGCTCGAACCTGCGACCTTCTTGCTGTGAGGCGATTGTGCTACCCGCTACGCCACTGTGACGCCCATGGTTTATAATTTTACTAATAACTGTTACCAACTTCTGTTAAATTAATTATTTGGGGAAAAAGGGGGGGGGGGGGGGGGGAGGTGGCTGTAGGTAAGCACATGGTAAGGCTTTACCGTTATTTTATCATCGTGTAGAAAATATCGCCAACGTTTTGTACTAATCTGTATTGAAAACCAAGCTTGTGATCTACAGTGATTGAAATGATTCTGGCTGCGTTTGAAACCACCTACTACTTAGTAGGTACTGCATTTGAGTTTAAACATAGTGCTCGGCCACTAAAAAAAAATGTTCTATACAGTATGACTGTGAGAAGTATGATTAGAGTTCGAACGCACAAAAAACCTCCATTTTGTCATGGTCACGTGACCTACCTGCGTCAGTTGCATCGCTTCACTCCCATTCATGAATTCTCTCTCAGGGCATCATGGCATAGCACAGCGTGCATGGGATGCGCACTTCAGAATCTCGCTGGAAGTAGTAAGTCATCCGGGTACTTCTCGCATACAGATTTTCGAATTCTATGAATTCGGACATACTACTCGGCTCGCATACTGTTTTTAACGTACTGTATAGTACGGAAGTATGTGGTTTCGGATGCAGCCTTTGTGTGGTTTGTCTGAAATGCTGGGTGCCTCACAATTCCTTCATGTTGTCCCAACACAAATCAATTAAGTTAACTTAATCGTTTTTACAAATGTAAGTGGATTGAACTTAAGAGTTAAGTTATCCCCCAAAAAACGTAAGAATTGTCTAGTTTCAACTCATTTTAAATAAGTAGTTTGCTGTCGCCTCACAGCAAGAAGGTCGCTGCTTTGAGCCTCAGCTGGGTCAGTTGGCATTTCTGTGTGGAGTTTGCATGTTCTCCCCGTGTTTGTGTGGGTTTCCTCCGAGTGCTCACCGGAGGAAACTTCCCCCACAATCCAAAGACGTGGTATACTGTAGGTGAATTGAGTTAGCTAAATTATCCATGGTGTGTGGGTATTTCCCAGTGAGGGGTTGCAGCTGGAAGGGTATCCGCTATGTAAAACATACTAGATAAGTTGGTGGTTCATTCCACTGTGGCGACCCCAGAATAATAAAGAGACTAAGCCGAAAAGAAAACGAATGAAGGAAAGAATAAGTTTGAACAAGTAGCAAAAGTCATCATACAAACTTTTGTATTATTTACCATAGATGCCGTTTTTGCAGAAGATGCAGAAGTTACACTTAAAGTCCACTTGCTTCTAATTATGCACATGGCCGCTGGTTTGAATGAGCATCACACTTTTGCCCGTAACCTTCTTTTGTGACACAAACTAGCATCTGCATCATTAGCGACAGCAGGCGATAGCTTCGTCCTGAGGTCTTTCTCGGTCAGAGACTGGAACATTTCCATTAGCTCTGAATCACAAATGCCAACTTGATGATATTGAGCTCAGAGCTGAGATCACCATTAGGGCTCCGATCCATTGACGAGCTCCCTGAAAGTGATGCTCGGCGATTGGCGAATTAGACGGCTCCTGTCTTTTGTTGTCGACGCTAATGGAACGATAGCGCTGGCCGATGATTGTCAGGCCGATATTGGGAGTTCAATAATACATCTTTATTTAGACCCACGCAGGAGCAAGCAGGATAAGGGGCTTGAGTGAAGAGAAGTGCATTAGCGGGCATTAGCGAGCATGCTAATCATCACTCAAGGGAGGAAAGAGGAGGCCAGGAGAGAATAAAAACGGACTGAAGCAATGCAATCACTCGCCTCTCGAACATGAGAGAGCACATTTACTCCAAACACAGGGATGCGGATCATCGAGTGTTTATGGACTTTTCATACAATCAATATCAGATTCAAAAGAGCCTCATGCTTTTCTCATCTGCTCTTTATTTTCGCCAAAGCACTACATGGACTCTTTGCTTCCCTGGGTATTTGTGTCAGGGTATTATGCGTGTTGTGATGAACCTTAGACTTGCACATGCAGTCACAAGTGCACAATTATAAGTGCTGATGCAAACAGTACAGGACATTTTGTCCAGTCACTCAAACCACCGTGAATAACTATGTTTTCATCCAACGATGTCAATTAAACTGATGCACAAACCTGCAATATTGCTTAAAACATTTGCTAATAAAGCACATTTCCATCCAATGAGTCAAAGGGAACAATCGTTACTTTCTGATAAAACTTGCATCAAATATTAAAGGGCACCTATTTAAAAAAAATCTACTTTTTAAGCTGTTTGGACAGACATATGTGTAGGTATAGTGTATAGACGGTCATGTTGGGGTGATATAAACACACCCAGTCCATTTTTTTCAATTTAACAGCATAAAAACGGTGGACCAATTGGAACAGTTTTGAGACAGACAGCAACTTTTTGTAGGAGTGCGGTCCCCCCGCCCACTGAATTGATTGACAGCTGCGTATTAACCATGTCTCCGTAGTAACGCATATAATCATTGAAAGCCTTTCTGAATTAATGAATGAATAAAATACGCTGTTTTCTAACAAGGGTGCTGAAATATATTTGTCTAAAGTGGCAGTGGGCAGGTTAAAAGAACCAAAGACAGCGTTCCGGCATGTAACTCACATTTTCAAAGCAGAATATCTGACTTCAGCATTGTTTTTCACATAAACAAGAATGTTCACTTGTGGCCCGTTTCCACTGACTGGTACAGTACGGTACGGTAAGGGTCGGTACGGGTCACCTTTATCAGGCTTGCGTTTCCACTGCCTAAAAGGGTACCAAGGGTATTCTTTTGATGGGCGTGGTGTACGACATAAATTTTTGGTCAACGTTTTTCTTGCTTGAGGAAATGTCTATGGTAAAGCTGTATGGGTCGTTCACATATCATATGAAAAGCACTTCTCACAAAACAGATGCTTTATACACATAAACACTGGTGTGTAAATGTTCATTACTGAACTTTCTATGTACATAATTGGATTATGACTGCAGATCATTGATGCGAAATAGCCTACTGTCCGTGATTATATAAAATAAATAAATAAATGCAGCATATATGAACACATACAGCCCCGTACAGTCTCCGATATGTTACCAATTACAGAAAAACTACACACAGCAGACCTTTAGTCCTTGTTTGGGTTCAAAAACAACACGGAATATAGCCCACAGTCAGTGCAAACCTCTCATCTGTGTCTTTAGTCTTCACCAGCACATGTAGCCTCTGTTAGAAAGTAATTCCGTCATTACGAGTGGCTGTTTGTTCATGATTCAGGCTGCTGAAACAATTTGCTCCTGTGTTTTGTTGGGCTTCTTCTTTGTTTTTTCGCGCTTCACACTCGTGTTTGTCCTTTTCTTTTCTGAAAGGATCGGATAGGATCGGATGTCGGAAGCACTTCAATAATCATGCACACACTATTATCATCAGCTCAAGAAGTTCGTTATTTCAAATATCCCTGGAGAAAGCGAAACCACTCGCGCTTTTAGACGGGCTCGTAAAACAAAACCAGGACATGGCAGATTTTGTTGTTCTTTGTGGCTGTTCATCAAGACAACGACAAGGTTTGTTTGAGCTCGGGTCAACCATGACTCGTTATTATATGCATATAGTATTACGATGTAATGTCTCGGCTGTGTATTTAAAACATGGCGGTTCCTTTGTTTTTATTCTCCTGCTTCTGCGAGTGACGTTTCTCTGTAAACCAATAGCGTTCAGCTGCGCATCTAGCTCCGCCTTATGGTACCCTTTAGGGCTGCTTGGTACCCTTTACAAAGGATACGTTCGCTTTTAGGTACCTTTTGACAGTTGAAACGGCCATAGAAGCATACCATACCGTACCACTCAGTGGAAACAGGCCATTCGCATGTTTCTTAAATATCTGCAATTATCTGCAATATTCTTAAATTATGCTTTAGAAAAGTCAAAAACTTAGATACTGCACCTTTAAAAAATGTATAAATGTATACTCTAAATTAAGATGTGGAACTGGAAGGTCAAATATTGTCATTTTTCTGCCTGTGAATTCCCAGATTGCATTATTTTAGGCTAGAGAAAGCAAGCCGGATCAGAGCACAAGAACAATAAATAATTCATAAGTTTTAAGGCAACATTGATGAGGGCAAACACCTGTGTTTGTCAGCAGTCCAGATGCGAGTGATGTGTAATCAGATTGAGTCAGCGTCTCTCTGAAACACAGCACTCCTTTGTGCTCTAACAGGCTTGAATCTGGTGCTCGTCACATGTGAATCACTCAGCTTTCAGTCTCTCTCACCAGACACGCACTTCAAGGAGTTAAAGGACAAGCTGTCAAACACTTTATTTCGGATTATAGATTAAAAAGTGCCTAGTCACAGTCTTTGTTTGAGTTGTCATATACATAACACTAGCAATAAATAAATTTACTCACCCTTCATTAGTTTAAAACCCATTTGACTTTCTTCTGTTTTAAAGAAAGCTAAATCTGATTATGGAAGTCAATGATTGCAGGTTTTCAGCATTTTTAGAATATCTACTTTTGTGTTCAACAGAATGAAGAAATAAATAAAGGTTTGAAACCACAAATAGTGAATGGGGGTGAGTAAATTATGAGTACATTTTCATTTTGGGGTGAACTGTCCCTTTAAAATTGCATAGAATTATTGTCTTTTCAAAATCTTGTATGCTTTATGTATGCCGAATCTATTGCTTCTGTATATTAAAGAAGGCCACTTGTTCGAGCCCTGGCTGAGTCAGTTGGCATTTCTCTGTGGAGTTTGCATGTTCTCCCCATGTTCATGTGAGTGCTTTGGTTTTCCCCTCAAGTCCAAAGACATGCGGTATAGATTAGTGGTTCTCAAACTGTGGAACATGTACCACTAGTGGTACGCAAGCTTCCTTCTAGTGGTACGCGGAGCAATAGCCGAATAATTCAAGTTTAAAAAGAACACACTTTCAACCCTTTGACGTGTACGATAACATCGATTTGATCAGTGAATTGATTTTAACAGGCTAAACATTTTATTTTCAATTTTTTAATGTTTGTTATGTATTCTATCATTTGAAGCTAATTTCCTCCTCATATATGTAATGGTTGTTGGGGGTGTTCCCCGCATTTTTATATCCCAATGTTGACAGGTATGGTTTAATCACTTGCTTTTCTGACACACAAAACCTATTCTTACACATAGTAAGCAAATCTTATTTCTAATTTAAATTTGTAAATCCAACTCATATATTTAAAATACAAGTTTAGATTTTAAAGACATACAAATAAGTCATATATACATGCAATATACATTCATATATAGGCCCAATCCCAATTCTATTTTTGAACCCATACCCCTTCCTCTTGGCCCGTACAACCGAAGGTTAAGGGGAAGGGCTTTAAAACTTATCCCTAAGAATAGGGACAGCACTTCAACACCTGCACACGTCATCATATGTCATCGCGATCTCTTGCTTCATCTGAGATCAGACGATCACTGCTGGAGTTACTCCAGTTGGGTTATTTTTTGGTGTTTATCTTCAGGAAATCACTGAAGGCGTATATTATGTTATCATAACGATCTAATGTGGCAATAAGATCGGAACTGTACTGTGTATTTAAATAGTGGCCATACTCATCTATGTAACACATGAAAACAACATTAACATTATAGCAGACACTGTAAAAAGCTCATTCTCAGCCACTAGACATTACTGACAGGGTATTCGAGTGTCATTGAGTGTCAGAATGTTGTGGGACTGCTGTACAGGAGTTATGATTATGGATTATAGAGCTCGAAATGTAGCGCTTTTTCCGTTTTTTTTTACAGCATGACGGTAAAACACGAACACGGTTATGAATATATTAAAACATGTGTTTGTTTATCGGTAAAAATCGAAATAATGACAAAAAATACTAATTTGTGCATCTCCTTATTTCCGGGTTCAGTTGTGGAAGGTGCATTCTGGGAATTTTTTTTTACACCTCCGTTTTAATTGTGGTCCTGAAAAATCTTTGTTCGAAGGGGTGTATACCCCTTGCCCTTAGCCCTACGCCTTCAAGCTAAAGAGAATTGGGACACCACAACCCCTTGACGTGAACGCGGAAAACGAGGGGTAGGGGTAAGGGTAAGGGCTAAGGGGTAGAATTGGGATTGGGCCATACCCTATACATTTATGAGGTCCAAGGAACTTGATGAATGAGCTCCTTTATGATCATACTCTTTAGTTTTCTTGTTATTTGTTAAGTACAGTGCCATTTTTAATTAACTTTAAAAGCACATTTTAATTTAGATGTCAACATTTATTTACTTTATATTTATTTTACCTGTAAGCACAGCACCGTGTTAATGTTTAGACTACTTAGAATGTTTAAAGTGGCTAACAATAATAAATATTAATAATAATAATAAGAATTAATCTGCCTTGTTATTGAACTGTGCAGTGCTGTAGCTGCTTAATTAGCCCTACTACGCTACTGTATATCAGTACTGGTCATTATGGGGGTACTTGGAGAGACAATTATTTTCTGAGGTGGTACTTGGTGAAAAAAGTTTGAGAATCAGTGGTATAGATGAATTGAATTAGTCAAATTGTCCATAGTGTACAGTATGTGTGAATTCAAAAGTGTATTGTTGTTTCCCAGTGTTGGGTTGCAGCTGGAAGGGCATCTGCTGCGTAAAACATATGCTGGATATGTTGGCGGTTCATTCCACAATGGCGACTCCAGAATAATAAAGAGACTAAGCCGAAAATAAAATGAACGAATAAAATTATTCACATATACCGCATGTGGAATAAAGCTTTTAGATTTTAAATAAACAGCTCTTTCAGTCCTGTTTCTTTCTCTGTGTCACATTGTTAACTTGCTGATAAAAATCCACTCCAAAGGATGCATAAATAGTATCCATGAAGCTATGACAAATTGATTAAACAGTTGAAAGCAAACACACACATGGCACACTTCCTTAAATATTACCAGGAAAAAACTATCCTCAGGTTGGATTTACTATTTCGGATGGATCTCTATCATCAGAAAGGGCTTTAGCAGTAATAGTTGACCAGGGCATGGTGAAATGTTGCCGAGGCCCTTGTAAAACGTGTTTAGCAACAGTCCTTTCATGTGGTTTTTATCTAAATGCAAAATGTGTTCCACACTATATTGCTTTTGAAAGTGACACTGTAGTAACTGCTGCAATATAAGGTTCAAGGCCTAAACTGCAATTCAAGAGAATCGAGTTATGCATGATTCATATGTTATTATGTAAGCCATAAAAAAATGAATAAATTCAATGGTGCTGTTTACTTTGTAGTCCTAACAGTGAAAGCGAATTAGCATTTTCAAGCCACGAGTTCTCTCTGAAATGTCCTATGGGCTTTTTTCGTGGTAATCACAATAGGTTTTAACGTGTATAAATAAAATAAGGTTTGTGGTAACAAAAAAAAAATGACATGAAGAGACTTTTCAGGTTTTGTTCGACACAACATAAATTACATGGTCACACTTGACAATAAGGTTTCATTAATGTGAGTTCATGTATTTAGTAACATAAACTACTAAGTATGAACAAATCATAGTCATTACTAGATAGTTATTACCAGTGTTTGGGGTAACACTGACAGCTAGCTCTGTTAAACTCTCACATGGTCGCCCACTGAAGCTAAGCAGGGCTGCACCTAGTCACTACCTAAATTGGGAGGCCACATGGGAAAGCTAGGTTGCTGCGCTCAACCTGCGGTCTGTGTTGGGTCCTAACGCCCCAGTATAGACCATTTTGAAGGTTATAAACAATAATAATAGTCCTGACATATTTCCTGTTTTACATTTAAAATGTCCATAGCTTCTGAGAGTTTAAAAAGTTCCACATGTTGCTAAATAAAGTCACCACATTGAAGTGGTCTATATTGATGGGACGTTAGGTGAGTACTGTCTTTCAAATAAACTGAGGTCTTAACTCTGTGTGGTAATTAAAAATCCCAGGATGTCCTTCGAAAAAGAGTTTAACCCTGGCATCCTGGCCAAATTTGCACACAGGCTTCCTATCCATCCCCATGTGATAATTGGTCTCATCACTCTGTCTCCTCTCCACCAATCAGGTGGTGTGTGATGTGAGGTCTGGTGCAATAAGGCTGCTGTCACAAAATTTAAATTTAATTCAATTTTTTATATTTTAAAGTTTTTCACATTTTAAAGAACACCCCCCCCCCATGCCAGCAAATAATGATAAATAAACATATGAAAAATATAAATACATATATGCACATGTACATCCACAAGAAAAAAATTGAAAAAAAGAAAGAAAAATAAATAAATTTTGGATATATGAATACTTATATATATAGCCAATTATGAAAGTTTCTATTTTGTACACATTGCTATGATTCATGAAATCTTCCACACCACTCAGTTATCATTAGTCAGTCTGTAGACATTCAAAAAAGACCTTAAAAAAAATTCTTGACAATTTCTTAAGTTTGCCTAAAATCTCATATCTAACTTTTACCATGTGTAATACATTACAAAACTCTGTAAGCCATGTCTCAAATTTAGCTGTACACTCTTTGTTCCACATCAATAATATTAATTTTTTCATTCCATATTGAGCTGTCTGGATTTGATCCAAACTACAGTTTTCAAAGACAGGAGCCCAACCTAATATTGCAGGAAGAGGGTCAGGAGGAAATCCTAAGTACTTCAGAGTAAAAAGAAAACACCTCAGTCCAAAATGTAGACATTTTTGGGCTAATTAAGTAATAATATTTGAGTTACTTTTTTAAAAATGTTGCTCGAGTTACATAGATAAATTAATACCCTTTTTAAAACTAGTTTGCTGAAATAAAATCAGTGTAATCATGTTGAATCACACTCAATCAGAAAATGAGCTCCCCACAGGAACAGACGAAAACCAAGATGGCAGAGCCTTACATTTCTGTGATGGGAGTGTTCTCATTATTTTGAACACAGAAGAAAAGGGGACAGTCTCAATGGACAGTGATTTTACTCAACTAATAAGACAAAAATACAAAAGTAGCAAACACATTGTTTTAAATTTTCATTAATCTTTATATACGGCATGTATATAGCACTGATAACTGGATTCCAAAATTGTGAGGATCCAAAAGAAAATTGTGGTCCACACTATTAAAGCAACTAAAAATAACAACAATTAAGTCTCTTGTCAGAATGACCACCATTTATGACTATATTTAGGCTACACTCCAAAATGAGGACAGACTCAGACAGACTATGCTGCGTTAAGCATTTATTGTTTCAAACAGGTTTTAGTGTATGTGAAGACCGGGTGGGAGTGCGAGGCGGAGTGCGCGTGACGTACGTGGTGAAGAGGAGGCATGCGGTAGAGAGGGGTGCGCAACGTATTTGAGGAGCGGGAGGGAGACACGCGATTTCCGGGAGATTATGATTCATTTGCAGGCATCCGGGAGTCTCTATGCAATTGTGGGAGACTCACGGAACTTCCGGGAGACTTGGGATGTCTGCCTCAGGACTAAAAAAAGGAGGAAAAACAATCTGGCACAACTTAAAGTAGCATGGTAAATAAATAACCTGGTACCAGAACAAAACAGGTCACAAATAATGTTCGCACATGAAATGCAACGTTAAGTGGGCTTGAATTCAAATCACAATGCTGAAACGGGCTTCTCACAATGCTTAATCAATGGCTAAAGTTACATTTCCCCTTGTTGACTTAGCCTAGTTGAGTTGAGGCAAAATATCTATCACTCCTAGTGATTGACTGTAGTATAGGTGATGGGAGCCTCAATCAAATGCTTTCAGTTTTGTAATGAAATGGAAAAAGTATAAACAATAAACATAATGTTTAGCCAAAATTTTATTTTTATTTGATTTTCTTATTAGGGGTCCGGCCCCCAAGGAGACTGTCTGGTAAAACTCTCGCCCTCTGACAAAATATAGTTGATGAACCCTGATGTATAGCATGAGGAAGTTCTTAGAAGGTAACATTATTCTAATGGTGTGAAAAAGTAACTCAAAAGTAACTCAGATGTAACTCAAAAGTAATGTAACGCATTACTTTCCATATAAAGTAAGTAATGCAATGAATTTTTTGGGAAGTAACTCGATATTTTAATACGTTACTTTCAAAAGAAACTTTCCCAACACTGGTTATTACATACAGTATGTGTTTTTGTATCATATGTGTTATTACAATACAAATCCATGCTTGTTACCATTAGCTAATGCACTAACATGAACTAACAATGAACAACTTTATTTCCATTAACTAACATGAAAAAATGTGAACAAATACAGTAATAAATGCATTGTTCATTGCCTGTTCATGTTAGTGAATGCATTAACTGACATTTACTAATACAACCTCAAGTGTTACCAACTACATACTCAGACCTAGTCAGTGTGTTTTTAATATAACTATCTGTTAAACATCATTACACAACTGCCTTTTAGCATTTATTTAGTTAAAAATATGAAAGAAAGTATTAGTAATTGTTAGTATGGCTCCAGTTTTTGGCTAAAGTTTGATATTTTTCAGTAAATTAATCATTTTCACTGTGAATGTATTGGCACGTTTCATAACTACCATCTATACATGGGCCTTTTTCTGCAAAAGCCTGTATTTTCCGCTTTCCTCTTCTCTGTCAGCGGTGTGCCAGACATTGTCCAAAGCCAAACAGTCTGTTTTCTCTATAATCAATACAGGCCTCAGATTCATCACACATTTGGATGCTGTCGTTTTCCATTTATACCGAAGCTGGACCAAAATCAACACAATTCGCTTGTTTTATTTTTTATTTTTTTGTTGTCATTTCCAGAGGACATTCTAACATTGTTCCCTGCAAGCCACATTAGAGATGAATAGAATGATTTGCATGCTGTCTTCTGAGATAATGGATGGATGACTAGACGGATGAATGGATGGATGGAAAATGCCTGTGCAGTATGTGCACACAACACTCTTAAAGCCTCAGTACTCTTCAAGAGAAATCTAAGAACAAACTGTATCATTTGTGGTGCTATTTTGACCGAATCACAGCAAAACTAAGTTTGTCTGGAACACAGTCAATTTAGAGCTGCTTTATAGTAGCTCGGTTGGAAATCTGATATACTGTATGGCCATACAGTATATGAACATATCATAGTTAATATATTTCAGCATAGTTAACTAAATTGTAATGTAATCATTGAAAAATTATTTATGCAAATGGCTATATGTTTTGCCCATTATACATATGTTTCCCTGTGAAATCCAAACATGAATTCACATGTTAGATGTATGATTTGCAATTGCAGTTGTGTTCAGTTCAAGCATCACACTTTTCAAGACATTATTAAAATGGTCATGCCAGAGGGAGCAGCTCACAAGATCATCATTGACGTAAGGACAAAAAATGCACACATTAGTAATGTACATTAAAGAAATGTGTACATTATGTAGGGGGCAATGTACAACCAGTCTGCAGTTATTGCACAAAAAAGAGTGACACAAAGGGCTGTTGTATGTTAAGGGCTTATTCTTCTAAAACAACTGGCCTGATATACAATATCCCACATATTAATTAAATTCAATTCACCTTTATTTGTATAGCGCTTTTACAATGTAGATTGTGCCAAGGCAGCTTCACATAGAAGGTTATAGTAAATTGAAACAAGGTCAGTCCAGTTTCTAGTGTTGGAGTTCAGTTCAGTTCAGTGTGGTTTAATATTCACTACTGAGAATAAAACACTGAAGAGTAATCCATCGATGCGCAGCTCTACAAGTCCCGAACCATGCGAGCGAAAAAAACTTCACCAACTGGCGAAATCGAAGAATTAAAAAACCTTGAGAGAATCCAGGCTCAGTTGGGCACGACCATTTCTCCTATGACCAGACGTCTTGTGCAGAGCTGCAGTCTAGGCGCCGGAGGCTGGAGAACTCGAGGCTTGTCGTCTCATGCTTGCTACTCCGCCATGCACCAAGCAGCTGCTCAGGATACAGCGTGGTCCAGGATTATGGAACCTTGGGATCGTCTTGGGATAGTCTCTCGGGGCCTCGGGATGAGTATCCCCAGGTGGAAATACATTGCTACTTGCAACAAAACCACACAATTGACATTTTTAAAAGCTGTAATAATTTATTATCCGTCAAATTAAATGTAAAGCTTGCAATCAGGAATGTGCAACTTTAGCCATGGTGATTGGTTCTACACACTCAGAAATGAAGTTAAAAGTTAATTGCCAGTAAAACTGAAGCCCTTCTGGTTGGCTCCAAGTCTGTTTTATCCAAAGCTCAATCCTTTACCCTGTTTGTTGCAACACAGGCTCATTCTGAATCTGAGTCCTATATAAGTTTCTGGAGACCGCAAATTATGTAGCCAGAGGTACGTATGGCTGCGTTTAATTTTTTAAATGAACAATACAGGGCGGTGTGACGCCGTTCCTTTTCACGCTTACTAGCTGACGACTTTCGTGCTGCAACCAGTTTGTCCTGTTAGCTCGCCATGTTTGTCGGCGGACTTGAAACACAGAGAACGCCTCCAGACAACGACAACGGGGTTCGAGTCCGGTGAAGAATGTTTCCAGAAAGCAGGTAAGACAAAAACAAAATCCAAAAAATAAAATAAACCAGTGGATAACAGGGTGAGAATGTGGTAAAATCTGAAAATGTGGTAAAATGAGACAAGGGCTTTTCTTTTTTTCTGGATTGCTTTTGAAAATTGTTAGTTGGGTTTAGGGAAGTGTGTGGGCGAGTCAATCGATAAAATCGGTTTGGTTTAGGGAAGGAGGAGGGTGGGTCAGTCGATTCGTCAGTCAATCAGTCAGTCAGTCATTCAGTCTGTCAAACAGTCAGTCAACAGTGACCTCTGGTCAGTTTACGCAAGAACAGCAGGCGTGAGTGGCATTCGCTAGAGAAATGTGAGATCTCAAAAAGCGTACACTGTGGCCTCTCGTGGATTCGCAAAAACAAAAACTGCAAAAATACGTACCTCGTACACTCCAGAAAAGTGTAAAGAGATGCGTTTTTTAGAAGAGGTTGGTTTATTGATAACTCCCCAGTCAATTTCTTAACCCACGTGAAAAGTCTTAGGGTTATACTGGATAGCATGCTTGTTTGGTTCTCATATTAGTAATATCTAACAATCTGCCTTTTTTTATTTGCGTAACATTGCAAGACTTCGCTCTTCACCATCTCAACAAGTGCTTGTTCATACTTTGGTTACGTCAAACCAATGGTCTCGCTCCTATCTAGCATTCCTGATAAGCAACTTCACAGAGTACAGTTAATTCAGAATTCAGCAGCTAGGATAGTTACCTGCTCGTGTGCTTATTAGCACATAACTCCAATTCTCTTTCACCTGCAATGGCTCCCTGTTCATCGTATACAATACAAAATCCTCCTCCTAACATACAAAGCTCTTCATAACTTGGCACCTCACTATCTTTCTGATCTTCTTCATTTGTACACTCCTTTGCACAGATCATCTTCTGCTGAATTGTTATCTGTTCCAAACTTTAAGATAAAGTCATTTGGTGGCAGGGCTTTCAGTTGTATAGCACCAAAGTTATGGAACTCCCTGCCTTTGCACATTCGCCAGGTGGACTCTATTTCCAACTTTAAATCTCAAATAAGAATCATGTGATTGTGATATGCTGTAAGGTGTCCTTGAGTGCTTTGAAAGGTGCCTATAAATAAAAGGTATTGAATAAAGAAACTAAATCTGTCACTGGCTACAAAGTTACACTTTTATACCGTACAGGTGGACATCAGTACCTTTAGAGAACACTTTTGTACCTTTAGGGTTCACTTTTTTTACCCTTAAGTTACTGTGAGGTACACATTTGTAGCTTTTAGGTATTAATACGAACCTTTAAAGTCCAGTTAGAAACAAAAATGTACCTTTTGAAAAGGTACCACACCAGTGACAGAATTTGTACATTTATTTTTGAGAGAGTAGGGTTTTGTTGTTATAATCTGAAGGACCATAGAGTAATCTGTGTTTGTTATTGGAGAATATCAGACCTTAGAATGTCATGACTGACCTGTCAGAATCAAGTATTCAAGAGAGCCGTGTAATAATACATTACAGCAGCTTTCTACACTCACCCAATATGTTTAAAATTGAGGCAATTTCTCCTCTGTACTTCTCTTTGTTCTTACAGATGCTGTACATTTTCCAAGACACATTGTACAAGCAGTTGCCAAACTTCCACATGCACTGACCTGTCCTGAACTGACCTGTATAGGCAAGGCAAATTTATTTATATAGCACATTTCATACACAATGGTGATTCAAAGTGCTTTACATAAACAAGAATAAGTAAAACAAATAAAAACCGATTAACAAAATTGATTAAAATGTGTTAAAACAGATTTTAAAGGAAGGATATAATAGTGTGATCTGTTGGACGTAGCACAGTGCTCATACAGCAACTTGTTTTGTGGTCTCACAGTGGAAGTAATTTAACTTTCGGCAAATTCAAAGTTGCTATGCAATTACAAAACTAATAAACATGTGCCAACCTGTCTTCACCAAGTAGGACATGTTCCTGGATTAACATCTATGTTGATCCTGGAACAACATTCCAATCAGCCAATCAGAATTAAGGGATATGTTTACCGTTTATGTTAAGATTTACAGTTAGGTACTTCTACAAGATTGCTATCCAACTATTATTCCCCTCTGATTTTGGGAATAATTTACAGTTATGGTTGGGTTCAGGGGTATGGATTACATTTTTCAACAAAAATGATGTTTTGGGATCAACATAAATGTTAATCTAGGATCGCATCATACTTGGCAATATCATGACATGCAATAAACATGACAGCAGTTAGAAAAACCCATTAAATCCATGGTCATACAGTCATAAATTAGATCAGAGAAACAAGCAATTAAAAGACTGGAAGGAGGTGAAGGAAGATCACAATTATGTTTGCTAATAGAATTAAAGAAACACAATATGCTCATCCACCAAACAATGCTAACTGGAATGGCATGGAATTATAAGTTGACCAGTGTCAGCAGGTCGTAGTGAGCAATGAAATCTGCAATATGTAGAAAGTCGAGACCATGACATGCTTTGTAAAGTAGATCATACAGAAAGTCTTTCAATGAAGAGGGAGCCAATGGCATCTCTTTAGAATGGGAGTAATCTAGATTTCCTTGAGAAGATGAGAACTATTCTGGAGATATTGGAGCTTATTTATTGCTGTTTGGTAGACTATAGAAAAGAGAATAACAGTAGTCAAACAAATCAAGTTGCCATCTTTTATATTTAAGAAGGGATGTTAGAGAGTGGTTGCGGAGGTAAAAGAAAGCAGATTTAGTGAGAGAAGAAATGTGAGGTAGGAAGGGAAGAGAGGAGTCAAAGATTATCAACATAGGCTCATTCTGAAAATGAAGCCCTATAGTATATACATTTCTGGAGATCGCATATTATGTAAACAGAGGAACGTATGGCTACATTTTATGTTTAAAACGAATGCTAGGGGGCCGTATGACATGGTTCCTTTTCTCGCTAACCAGCTGACCGCTTACAACCATATGGACGGCTTTTCCTCTGTTATCTGTTTGTCCAGTGGCTCACCACGTACAGTATGTCGGCTGACTTGAGACGCAGAGAAGAGGTGACCATGATGACGAACGGTTCCAGAAAGCAGGTAAGCCAAAAAATAAAATAAACAAGTAAATAACAGGGTGAGAATGTTGTAAAAACTTAAAATGTGGTAAAAGTCAGGCTGCTACAAGGGCTTTTCTTTTCTGCATTGCTTTTGAAAACACTGTCGGTTGGGTTTAGGAAAGTGGGCGGGCGGGTCAATCGGTGCTTTTTAAAACACTATCGGTTAGGTTTAGAGAAGGAGGAGGGAGGGTCAGTCGATCGGTCTGTCACTCAGTCTGTTAGTCCGTCGACAGTGACCTCTGGTGAATTTATGCGAAAAGAGCAGGCACGAATGGCACTCACGAGAGAAATTTGAGATCTGAAAAAGCGTACACAGCAGCTTCTGGCGAATTCGTGAAAACAAAAACTGCAAAAAACTTACCTCCTGGAACATATTTTTCGCTCTCCAGAAATGTATATAGGGGTACGTAATCAGAATGAGCCTGGGTTGCAGATAATACCCAGATTTTTTTATGGAAGTAGAAGATTGATCCAAAGTAACAGCAATATTAACATTGTCGACAAAAAATTATTACAGTATTTAAGATGTCCAAAGTTATTTAAAACAGAAAATTCCATAAACATTATAATAATGTTCTCAGAATGTTTTTCTATCAACATTACAAGAATGTGCCTGAGATACCATTTTAATAAACATTGCATTCTAACATTTACACAACTTTTAAGTAATGTTACTTTAATTCTCAAAACTTTCCCTGTTGGCTGGGTGTCATCTGCATAACAGTAGACGTTGAGGTTATATGTTGACTTATTACAGAAAGCAGGATGTAGAAAGGCCTGAGAACAAGAACCCCGAGGAACACCGTGAGAAACAGGCATTCAAGGATTTAGATTTGTGGATTGTGATATAATATTGAAGGTCAGACAGGTAAGAAATTAACCAAGATAGCGCAGTTCCAGAAACACCAACAGCAGAGTCATAAGATAAGAATGCTGTAGGAGATTTTGTCAAAAGCAGAGGAAATATCTAAAAGAATCAAAATGGTATTACAGCCCAAGTCAGTGGTCATAAGAAGGTCATTGACAGCCTTAAGAAGACTGAAAGCATTCATAGAGGTTATGTTGAGCTGCAACAACTTTTTCAAGTCATTTCAAAAGTAGCCGAAGATTAGAGACTGGGTTTCTATGAGACTGGTGTGACAGCTGGGGTTTTTAATTTGAGAGGAACAATGCCAGTGCTGAAAAGTTGAGAAAGGAGAAGTGAAACAGGCAGCACGATGACATGCGCAACGTTTTTGAGCAGAAAAGTAGAATCAGGAGAGTGATTTTGTGATATTGTGGAGGGAAAGTATATTAAGGGCAGTGGAGATGGAGGAATTATATTTGGCAAGGATACCAAGAGTTCTGGAGTGTTCAGCAATGTCAGAAAAGTGTGTTTGAAAAGATTGTGATGGATTAAAAAGTGATAGATTGATAGAATTTAATTTATGGTAGATTTAACCATAAGACGAGGAAGAAACTATATACTGTAGGGCTCTATTTTAACAATCTAGGCGCATAGTCAAAGCCCATGCTAATACTACATACTACCAATGCAGACCAGATCCCGTGTGTGACCTTTTAGGTGTGTGGAGAAATCAATATGCTGTTTGAGACTGAAACATTCAAAAATAGATACCGAGTTCACAGGAGTCAGCACAATCAATATCAACATGTATGTTGAAATCCCCAAATAAGATAACAGAAGCAGACACAGCGCATGAAAGGGTTAACAGTTCATGTAGTTCAATGAAAAAAATGACATTGGTTTGGGTGGGTGATGATAAAAGAATTACAATCATAGGATATGTATTAGAAATTTGAACAATAGGTATTCAAAGGTTAAAGTCACATGAAAATCTTTGGTAGTTCCTGAGATGTTGCTATACAGTAGACAGCAGCTAGACCACCACCTCTAGATGTCATCTAGATGTGTATTTTGTCCAGGTAGCTGTATTCAGAGGGAGTGAGGACTTTTAGGTAGAAATTGTTGTTAGCCATGTTTTAGTGAGCAGTATAAATCAAGGTATTTCTTAGTTATGGAAAGCACAGAATCCATGAGAGACCGACAGTTAAAGTGCCAATAAAATCAAAATTAAAGTTTTATTTTAGGTTGGTATCAATAAGTTAGTCTTAAAGTCATCTATAAACTATTGTACTACGAAACAGTGACAGTGCACATTTAGAAGATATAAAGTCAACGCTTTAGATTTGTCACTTCAGGTAAAACGAATCAACAAATTGATTCAGTTTCTCATCAAATCTTCTTACCAATCAAATGCTGTCTAGAATTTGATTCATCATGCCCTCTTCAAGACACTCTTGCTGATGTTGAAACTAGACATAAAATTTGTTCAATCCAATAGTTCACCTAAACAATTGTAAATACATTCATTCATTCATTCATTCATTCATTCTTTTTGGCTTAGTCCCTTTATTAATCTGAATGAACTTGGAACCGGCAACTTATCCAGCATATGTTTTACGCAGCGGATGCCCTTCCAGCTGCAACCCATCACTGGGAAACATCCATACACTCTAATTCACACACATACACTTCAATACAGTACAGTACATACTGACAATTTAGCCTCCCCAATTTACCTACAACACATAAGATCCAGCTCAATTTGAAGCACTGATTTATATACATTTATCTGCGTATAATGTCCCGCTGGGCAGCAGCTTAAAAAACTTTTTTGAAATGTTGTGAATGGATCGTGCTGTGACAAATGTGCCCAATAGAAACAAGGCAGCCACGAGGCATGGAAGAAAACACTGGCTGCTGTAACTTTCACTCATTAAAAAATGTTTCTCTGCCTGCGTCAAGCCGATGTCCTGCCTCCGAGAGCCATATACCCCACCGTGATTGGCAGGTTCATTCAGCTCCGTACACAACACTGTAAAGTGCCATACATATCAAACTTGAGGGCCACACTGATATTAAAGAGCCCCTATTATGGGTTTTTGAAAATGAGCTTGCGTGCAGTGTGTAACACAGCTCTAAGTGAAGTGAAATATCCAGCTAAGGCTTAAATCTGAAAGTGCACAGTGTTTAAAACTTTTGATTCATTTATAAAAGAGAGGACTCATAGGCTGTTTCTCAATTCCAAGAACGCAGAGAACGGACTTGTGTTCTTGTGGAGACCGGTCTTGCCAGGTCACATCGGGAGAACGAACTCGGGAGACCGCGAGGACAGAGAACGCGTCCTGTGAGAAATGAGATGCTGCGTTCTTCCTGATGGTCACATGACCCTCACGCATCTTTAACCAAAGATTATTTCAACATTACAGCGTTCATACAACGATTTATTGTTTTCGCCCCGTTTCACAGTGTATACTATGCATATAGATATTATAAATCTACGCTGCACATCACAAATAAAACTGATTTTAATACAAATTTCAACAAATATACATCTTTAATGTGTTTATATCTTTAATAATATTTTTTTGGTATTGTTTACTTTCACCGTCTCATTTAGGGAAACTCCTGAGATAAATAAGTGATATCTCTGAACTTTAATAATAAATCTGTGTAAAATGCTGCGCTTCCCACCTCCAGTCGCAATGACTTCTGGGACTTCTAGAGCGAGTTCGGTGCTCAAGTCTGCATCGGTGCATCCTCGATACCAAGAACACATCCGGGAACTTTCATGCGTCCTCCGTTCTTGCGGTCTTGAGTATTGGAACTGAACTTCGGCAGCTGATGATGACGTTACACTAGAACACAAGGACGCAAGACTGCTGAAGAACGCATATTGAGAAACAGCCCTAGTTGTTCAAACGAATCGATGTGATTACGAGTCTTTAGTTATTTCGGCATGACGTGAATACGAAACATAAGATCCGCTCATTTGTGCACGCGCAATCCCGGGAAGTTTCGAAACCCCCAACCCCACCCACAAACAACAGCAGCAAGAAAAGGTTGCCAGATTGGGCGGTTTTGATTTGATTGTGCAGGTAAAAACCTTTTGGATAGGGTTTGGGCTGGAATCAGTCAGCTACATCTGGCAACACAGAGTAGAACACTGTAGCAGACATTATAGCCCAGCCTTGTGCTGTGTTTCCTCTGAGGAGTGCTTCTGAAATCTACACGCTTACAACGGAGGATTCGTCGACCATTTGTTAAAGGAAGGATCAGAAAAGACTATTGATGTATGCAGGGGCGGACTGGCCATAGGGAGCACCGGGACATGTCCCAGTGGCCTGTCTGTGAATCTGGCCTGCACCCTCTATCCAACAAGTGTTGAGTAAGTGCGATTTAAAACAGTTGCCTCATTGTTTTCTCTAGCTTGTAAATGATGCATTTTTATTGTGTTTTGTAACTTTTAACCGCTTGTAGTGTCTCTGGTTAACTTGTATTCTCATATCGCGTCTAAAAGCACGTTGTAAACGTGGCGCGTGCCGCATTGTTTACGGATTGATATGCATTTGTGAACTCGTGTTACTCTGCTGTTTGTCGTTGCTATGGCTACATCAGCTCTCCTACACACGTGCGGCGGTCCTGTTTCATAATGGTTCAGCTTTTGCCGCTGTGTGCATTAATACTGCATGTGTGTCACTGTTTTTACTTCTGGTTAAGAATAGAGTAAAATGCTGGGAGACCGGGGGGTTAGTTTCGAGGGTGAGGTGTCTGAAATACGGGCGACTCCCGGTAAAAACGAGTGTTGGCAGATATGCTCACGCACACACTATGACTACTTCAGTATTTATAAGCCGTGGTGGGCATTCTCTCGCGCTGAATGATGTCGACCAATTGCAACAGACTGGGTCATCGTTCCAATCAGCCCAGCGCATATTAGCCTGTTGTTGGAGACCCCCAAAACCAAAATATGACCCTTTTTAATGTAAAATAGGGGCTCTTTAAGCTTTCAAATTGAGAAGTGGGCCACAAACTATCATCCCGTGGGCCGCATTTGGCCCCCGGGCCACGAGTTTGAGACCCCTGGTTTAAATGTTTGAAAGTTTAAGCATTCATTTATGTATTAAGTTTGATTAAACCCTACACGACTATTGTAAAGTGTTACCAGAATTTTTTGAGTGTACTGATGAATTCTCTAATAATAACTAAGGAAATTCAGATTTAAGGCACGTACTGTAGGAGATTCTTCTTATTATAACAGGAGTTTTTGTGAAAGTGCAAGAGAATAAATGTTTCATGCTAAGTTCTCAGAACTTCTCACCGCACAAAGTTTCTTGGAACAACCCGAAATGTCACGACTGCCAGTAACTTTTTTTCCAAGCATATGGTGTTCTTAATCAGAGAATGCCAAAAAAAGCAAGAAAGAGCCTTATTTTAACATCCCTTACAGCCTCGTGGCTAAGATCAAGCACAGAGTCTGTTATGTTTATGGCCAACTCTCAGGTGCGAATTACCGATGTAGCAAACAGCCCCCGGTTGCCGAATTATAAAGCAGCACTTCAAACACCGATGCCCGAACACATGTAAAAAAAAAAAAACTCTTCCCGTGAGGCCAGTTGACAGATATTACGAGTTCCCTTGTTTTCCATTAAGAGCACCTCCGAACACTTGTGTGGCATCTGGAGAATATGGAAGCACTCAAGCGGAACACAAGAGTCCTTTTCTTTCTCTGCGGGAAGAAAGGAAACAAAAACGGATGGGGAGACTATGTATAAAGGATCTGCGGTGAGCTGTAGGCATGTCACAGTCAGACATGACACAGGGCATTAAGCAGATCTGTTACCCGCTGAATGAATGTGCGCTGAAATGTCCTGAGCATCAGTGCGTTACATAACCGGACCGCGCAGTCAGAGATGACGGAGAGATAGACGAGGAAATGGGAGACGTAATTAACCCCGAATTCTTCACAGGCTCGGTGCTATTTGAGAAACGTACTGTATAGAGAGCGTTCAAATTACAGGTGGGCTAAAAGGGGCTGAGACCTGTTAGCTGTAGCCGTAGCTGCTCTAAAATTGTAATAATAACTACAATTAAACTAATAACCTCAATTAAAGTATTTACCGGCAGTGTTTGCTATATGTAGTAGGCGATGCATGATGTACCGCAGCTGTGATTAAGCAAGTTTTATTATATATATATACAGTATTAATCTTCAGTCGGCTTTCTAAATGTGTATATGTTTGCAGCAGGTTTTATTAAAGGTAAAATAAGCAAGTCATTTCAGTCTAATGGGATTGATTCCCTGCACGGTAAAGCGAAGGCCCAATATACAATGCTGACTGACATGTTATGAGTTTGAATTGAAGGCTATATTAATAAACATCAATCATCACTGTGAACTGTTGCCGCAGATAAAATATGATGAATCATGTTGATAATATAACCAAACTTGAGTGCAGCCGGTATTTATTTGGCTATATTGTAAGATTGAACATTCAATGTGCTGTTAGGAGGGGTGGTTTGTTATATAGTGTAATTTTCGTAGCTGTTTGGGAACAGATTTGCTGCGCAGTAAAAGTAAAAATCAAATTTCGAGTATGAGAATATGACCTGATAAAATGTAACGTTTTGGTCTGTTGTAGTATAGTGTCACATCCTGTCTTCCTTGTGTGTTTGTTTCCGTCATGTGACCTCTGTTCCTTTGTTCCCGTTCCTGCCATATCATTATGTTCATCACCTTCACCTGTGTTTATCTCTTGTGTGTAATCATTGTCATCATGTTCCTGTGTATTTATAGTCCCTGTGTTAAGTCATTCGTGGTCTGGGATTCTGTTTTTCTGTCTAAGTTGATGGCTGTTTTCACCCCATGTTCATCCATGTAAGTTATTGTTAATAAATCTGCACGTTTGATAATCCTGCGATCCTTTGCCTTTCTGTAGTGAACTCAGGCGTAACATATAGTGCTGTCTTAATAATTCCATGTATTTTTGATTCTAAGAGCTACGTGGCCAATAAATTCACCTTAATGCATTTTCAAATCTTGGATATTTTTTGTGAAAAGTATTAAGCTTCTTCCTTTTTATATCTTTATTTTATTGATAAGCAAATATAAGTCTCAGATCACAGGGTGGTTATATGTGTTTACAGTAAGTCAACACACTGTAAAAAAATCCAACATACAAATTGTTAACTCAGTTTAAAATTAGGTGTTAGGTGGACGTACTGTACAGATAAAGGCAGAATTATTAGCCCCCTTTTTCTTTCTTTTAAAATATTTCCCAAATTATGGTTAACAGAGCAAGGAATTTTTCACAGTATGTCTGATATTTTTTCTTTTATTTGTTTTATTTCGGCTAGAATAAAAGCAGTTTTTAATTTTTTAAAAACCATTTTAACGTCAAAATTATTAGCCCCTTTAAGCTACATATATATTTTTGATAGTCTACAAAACAACTTGCCTAATTACCCTATACTGCCTAGTTAACCTAATTAACCTAGTTAAGCCTTTAAATTTCACTTTAAGCTGTATAGAAGTGTCTTGAAAAATATCTAGTCAAATATCATTTACTGTCATCATTGCAAAGATAAAAGAAATCAGTTATTAGAAATGAGTTGATAAAACTATTACGTGTAGAAATGTGTTGAGAATCTTTCCGTTAAACAAAAATTGGGTAAAAATAAATAAATAAACTTGAGGGCTAATAATTCTGAGTTGAATTTACTCATAAAAATTCTGTTTGACTTTTTTTTTTCTTTCTTTTTTTTTAATAATCAAAAAAACTATTTTTTTAAATCATAATTATTTGACTGCCTGTTTGGAACTGTTTGTTTAATGAAAGTTTTAAAAAGATTAAAATAAAATCTGCCATAATAATCAAAGCAGCAGCAGCGTAGCAGATCTATTCCGCCTAGACCGAATGCATCATAATTGCCATATACATATTCATTACCATGCTAAATCCCGAGAGAATGTTCATGACAGAATAATAATGATTTATAGTTTGATTTGTAGGGTTTAGTTTTCGGAAAAATCTGTTTGACTTTTTTTTTCTTTTTCTTTTTTTTTTTTTAAAATAATCAAAAAAACTATTTTTTTTACTCATAAAAATTACTTGACTGCCTGTTTGGAACTGTTTGTTCAATGAAAGTTTAAAAAAAATAAAAATAAAATCAGTTGAGGACACTGAAATTTTTAATTTTGATTTCTCCATATCTTCAAAAAATTGAAAGTTGAGTTAACTTAAAATTTTAAAGCAACCGGCCACAAAGATTGAAGTTTGAGTTTATTAAGCTTCGGTGTTTGAAGTTGTGCCAAATTATTCTGTAAAGTATACTTGACTTAAATTAGCCTTTTCTGTAAACTTGTATTAATCTGGCACAACTTCAACCACTAAAGCTTAATAAACTGAATTTCTTTGCAGCCGGTTGCTTTAATATTGTAAGTTAACTCAACTTTTTATTTTTTACAGTGCATTTTGTCTGTGTGTGGTACCATAAAGAAAACCGTTTTTAAATCTAACAACAAATTAACATTGTTCTATTACATTACTGTTATGAATTAGGTTCAGAGCAAGTACATAAGTGTTCAAGACTTCTCTTTACTCAAATTTGCTATGGTAAGCTCAGTGAAATTCACCTAATGTGCTCCTGCATCTACATGGTGCAGTAGCTTGCTGTCACCTGAGCAGTCGATGAGCTTGCTTCTCATCAGTTTAAATGCTCCGCGTCATTTTACTGTTAAGCTGCGCCGTGTTTTCAGAGACCCTCCTCCACCTCAGCTCCACCTGTGTTTAGATCTGGTACAGGGGTAGCATGTGTATTATGTTTGCAGCTGCAGCGTGTTATATTCTCAGACGGCATGTCTGTGTATGTACTTGCAGTAGCAGATCTTGGTACTTGCTCTGCCATAATAATCAAAGCAGCAGCAGCGTAGCAGATCTATTCCGCCAAGACCGAATGCATCATAATTGCCATATACATATTCATTACCATGCTAAATCCCGAGAGAATGTTCATGACAGAATAATAATGATTTATAGTTTGATTTGTAGGGTTTAGTTTTCGGAAAAAAAATCTGTTTGACTTTTTTTTTTTTTTTTTTAAATCAAAAAACAAACAAACAACAAAAAAACAACCCCAACTACAGTGGGCATGAAATGCAGGATCAGTATTACCAAGCCTAAATCCTGTCGTCCTCCCATAGGAATCATAACTCCTCCTAACAAAATAAAGTGTTATATACAAAAAAAAATTGGAAGGAAGTTCTTTTGATTATATGAAAACATTGATATTTTCAAGAAACTGCTCATTGAGTGGTTTTTCTATGGCATTGCTGTGAAATATGTATTCTGTGTAGTCATTGAAAGGGAAACAGTATATATTGAAGTTGACTGTTAGTGTCAACTGTTTGGTTACTAACATTCATCAAAATTATCTTATTTGTTTAGCAGAAAAAGAAATACATGCACATTTGTAACATGGCTGAGTACATGCTGAACTATCTGTTTAATTCTTTATAGGCACACATAGCTAGCAATATAGAGAAGCTGTGATGCACCCTGTGTGTTGTTCCTGAACTAAAATAGCACAATTTATCAGTGCAAATGCAGTTACTGTATAGAATTTGCACAATGCAATTTTATTATTAATAATATTTATAAAGGCTGTATAATAGATATGGGTAAAGCTGGCGAATTGATCTCAGGCCAGCTCTCCTAATGAACTCCCACGGTGTCAGGTTAAATGTGCGGACACAGCAGAGTATACAGTGATCAACTTAACACACCGGAACAAGAGTACAGGCATAGAATCAATGCAAAGACAAATGCGGCGCAATATAGGACCTCCTAGGACTTCGCACACAACTCAGTGACCCAACAGTGCTGAACCTACTAAACTTACACTCTTAAAAGCAAAGACTTCACAGCAATGCCATAGACAAACCATTCAATCAACAGTTCTTGAGATATATTTTTTTCATATAATCAAAATAACTTCCACTAGTTTTTTTTGTACAGTTGAAGTCAAAATGAGTAGTCCTCCTGTGAAGTTTTTTCTTTTTCATGTTTCCCAAAGGATGTTTAAAGTTCTGAAACATCATACTGAAGTTAAAGTACTATTACTTGCCCTAAAATGTAGTGCAAGTTGAGTAAAAAGTAGCCCTTTTAAAAGTACTTAAGAATAGTGAGTATTACGCTGTAAAAAGCTGATGCATTCACATGTCATTTGTGGATGTGTGTGTAAAAATGTAACATTCTGTAGTGCATTTAGTTATTGCCCAGCAGGCACACAAATTCATAAGATGTTAATAGTAGGTTAGATTTAGGTTGTGACATCAGGTGACCAAAATTTAATGTCTAGCCAGTGTCTGAGGATAACATTATTTTGATGTCCAGAAGATTTTAGGTTGTGTTAGAAAGTGAGCAAAATACAACGTTGAGCCAACATCTTAAACCAACGTCATATTGACGTCAAATACTGACAGTCAGGTATGGCAACAAAAATTCAATGGCTAATAGATGTCATTGTCACATCCTCAGCACGTTCCTGCAGTCCCAATCACCACTCTCAATCACCAGCCACCACACACCACAGCCGTGAGCACTCTTGATTATTGACTCATCACACCTGCAATCACTTCCCTCTGCACACATAAATACTCGCCTCACTCACTGACTGGTATCACGTTCACACAATCAATCCTACCGTCTTGTCGTCCTTTGATGCTCTCCTGTGCTCCCAACGACTCAGCCCTGTCTTGTCGTCCTTGGATGCTCTCCAATGCTCCCAACGACTCAGCCCTGCCTTACGTCTGATCCTGCAAAAGTGACTTTGTTTTCACTCAAAGACTTGTGTGCACTCTAACTCACCCATCTGGATCTCCCGCTCATCTCTGGATCAACCCTCCTGGCTTTGATCACATGTGTTGTCCTTATTGAAGTCTCTTTAATAAATATATATCACTTTTGTAATCCCTGCCTCCTTCTCCTTGTTGTGACCGTGACAGTCATAGTGGTAAGGTCCACACAATGTCAAGCTGTAACCTCATTAGACGTTGATTTTAGGTTGGACGTTGGACATTCACGCCTGCCTGTCGTTGGGTTCTGACGTTGACCTGATTTTCATTTCCAAGCAAAATGCAACATCCCCACAACATTGGGGTACAACGTCAATGTGATGTCATGTCGACGTCTTATGCCTGCTGGGTGTTTGAGGCCATTTCAGTCATCATACAGTAAACATTCATCATCTTCTCATCAGTGACATGCATTTAAACTTAACTGGTAAATTAAACTTAAAATTAAACTTCTGATGAATTTTTGTAATTTTATATCAGTTATTTTACGGTAAATTTCTGTAATTTAACGGCTGTTATTTTACTTTTTTTTAACCCAGTCTTTGGGTTAATGCGTGTAAAAATTTTGGACATCTTCTTGGACACTTTTAATGCTTGCAAACAGTTTGCTGCAAGTATAAGTGCCCGTGTCTTAAGGTAGATGAATATGAGGCAATTTATTTTCTATGTGCGATTTGATTGGACAGGAATCACATTGGACAGAAATCTGATTTTTCTAATCCCCATAGACAAGAACAAATAAAGTAGTGACTGCAGGTTGAAGGAAAATAGTGGAGTATAAATACCAATACTGCACTAAAAATGTACTCAAGTTAAAGTACACATTTTTTAAAACTACTTAGTAAATTACAATTCCTGAGAAAAACTACTCAATTACAGCCATTTGAGTATTTGTAATTTGTTGCTTTACACCACTGTATTTAACACCGCAAGGATTTTTCACAGTATTTCCGATATTTTATTTATTTTTTATTTTATTAGTTTTATTTGCATTATCCTCGTGAGACCCAAAGAAAAAAACTTTTTTTGTTGTTTTTTTTTGTGATTTCCTACATCCTTTGTGTTAAAAAAAATTCTACATTTATGATTTTATTTTTAATTTTACAGCATATCCACTGTACTGGACCAGAGGACCATTTTAGTTTGAAATGACAGCCAACAAAACTAAACAGGATATGGCTGTAAAGGGATATTTATTCAACATTAATGTAACAAAAACAAAACAAAAGCCATTTTTTCCTTTTTTTCAGTTTAGTTTGAAAGAGAGGCGAACTCAAAAAAACAAAAAAAAAACAAAAAAAAAAACAAGCTCAACATAAAAATTAAAACTGATATAAAAAACATTAAAACTGCAATTTTTTCCTCTTCTTGAACAACTTCTTGTATGTTACAATCAAATTCATCAATTCAGTTAAAAGCAGTTTTTTTTAAAACAACAAGGTCAAGTCAGGCTCATTGTGGATGCGTACCCATCTACATTTCTGAAAACAGTGAAATACCTAACCGGAGGCAAGTCTGCTCGCAGGTGTTTTCACGAATCCACCAAAGGCCAGTGTGTACTCTTTGATCATCTCAAATTTCTCTCACTCGTCCTTTTCTCGCATAAATCCACCAGAGGGTGCAATATACACTTCAGCCAACGAGGCCAGCTTGCTGTCGACCGACTGACCCACCCATTCCCCTCTCTAAACCTGATAGTGTTTTCAAAAGCAATCTAGAAAAAGAAAAGCCATCACGGCCTCATGATTTCACCAGGTTTTCAGCCTGTTGTTTTTGTTCATTTTATTTGTTTTTTGCTTTTGTTTTACCTGGTTTCTCGAACTGTTCTTCTCCAGACCCAAACACCATCGCCCCAAGTCCACCAATGTATGCAGTGAGCTACTGGGCAAACTGTTAACAGCAGATAAGCGATCAGCTATAGCACGAATAGAAACAGAAGCTGCCAGTAATGTCATACCGTCCATAGCATTAGTTTTAAAGACAAAATGCAGCCAGACGTACTTCTGGCTACATAATTCACTCTCTCCAAAAAAATGTAGACAGGGGTACCTATCCGCAATGAGCCTGCTTTGCAACTATTAGCCCCCTTAAGCATTTTTGTTTTCAATGGTTTGTTCTGCAGACAATTGTTATACAATGACTTGCCCAATTGCCCTAACTTGGATAATTAACCTAATTAAAATATCTAATTATATATAACAATATATATAATAATAATATATAATAGTACATTAAAATGAATATCTTGAAAAAATATCTAGTCATATATAATGTATTGTCATGATGGCAAAGATAAAAGAAATCAGTTATTAAAACCATTATGTTTTGGAATGTGTTAAAATCTTTCTGTTAAAAAAAACTTGGGGAAAAATATACAGGAGGGCTAATATTTCAGGAGGGCTAATAATAACTTGTATATAACACTTTATTTTGTTATAAAAAATTATGATTTCTTTGGGAGGTTGAGAGGATTTGGACTCAGTAACACTGTACCTGCATTTCATGCCAACTGTAGTTCACATTATTTGTCAGTTTTGGCCCTGCATGCAAAAGAGCTGAGCTATTTAAATAGCATAACAAACATAACAAAGTGAGAAACCCCAAATTATGCCTCAGCATCTGTTGTTCAGGTTGCTTCATAATATCTGCAGCCAGTGGCTCAATGCTCCACTTTACTAGAGCAAAGAACGCTTGGACTCGGACGACTGCAAAACATTTGCGTAAAAAGGAGACCAGGGGGATAGTATAATACCATTTCAAATTATTAAACCTTCCTAAGTGTGCTGACGCAGTGTGTTCAGAGCAGAAGAAAAACTCCCTCGCAAGCAAGATATTGATATAATCATAAATTGTGCCAAAAATGTAATTATATTTACAGTAGCACGAAATATTGTCTAATTTAAAGATGCATTAAAAACCTAATCAAATTAACAAGAACTGCATGTTTGGGAAGCAAAGAGTTTCTACAGTATTTGTGCGTGTGTGTGGTGTTCAATATTTATGCTGGCAAATTAGCAGTGAATCTGGCATTGTCTGCTGTTTCTGGCCCAACTCCTTAAGAAACGCAAATTAAATTTTTGTCTGGCATCACAAGCACTGCAAGTATATAAAAAACGACTCTGCTGGCTCTCTGTTTTAAGCTGCTAGTGAAACTAACTAACTGTGTAACCACTGCTGCTCTCCTAATCGCCTGAGATAAACCTTACTGACCGGCAACAGATAAAGTGAACAAATATGACAAATTTTACAGCCATATTCAGATACCAGTAACTATTTTATACAAGTTTACATATATTTTTAAATACACATTTAGTTGACATGCATACATTTATGGGGATATAATATACAGTTCAAAATTATTAGCCCTCGTCTGATTTTTTTTCTTTTCTTTTTTTCTTTTTCCACATAATTCCTAAATGAGGTTTAACAGAGGAAGGGATTTTTCACATTATTTCATGTAATATTTTTTCCTCTGGAGAGAGTTATTTGTTTTCTTGCACCCCAGCTGTAAAATAATGGCTGTTAAATTACAAAAATCTACCGTGAAATAACAGATATTAAATTACAGAAATGTTTTAAATTAAAATTTCTAGTAAATTTCTGTAATTTAATATCTGTTATTTTACTGTAGATTTCTGTAATTCTAGTTACTATGTAAGTTCACAAGTATAAGTGAAACAATATAAATGGGACCTAATTTTTCACCTGTTAAACCAAATAATAGTTCACCCATTGGGGAGCATGTGCAGGATTCTGGTCACAAATATTTTTTGCTTTGACTTGATGTCATCTGCATCCTAATTCTTTTTTTTTCTGTCATTGTGGTGTATAATTTGATGCCTACATTATACACACTGTAAAAAAGAATCCGTAATTTTACAGTTTATTTCTGGCAGCTGGGGTTCGGGAAAAAAAAAATGGCTGTTAAATTACAGAAATGTACCGTAAAATAACTGACATTAAATTACAGAGATTTATCAGAAGTTTAAGCATGAGTTTATTTTACCAGTTAAGTTTAAAGTAAAAAAAAAAAACGTTATTTTTTACAGTATATTTCTGTAATTTAACGGCCGTCATTTTATTTTTAAAAAATTTTTAGGAACCCCGGCTGCCGAAAATATAAAATTATGGATTTTTTTTTTACAGTGCGGTACCAATCAAATACTTTGTTGTTTCATTAGTTTAAACATTTCATAAATTTTATACTTTTATAAAAATAGAGCAACTGTTTTCTGCAACAACTTTTATTATATGTACACTATCCCAGTTGTAAATAATAACTTGACTTCTAGTTGATCATTTTGTAAAGTGAACATCTGTTGAACTGCATCCCAATCATCGCCAATACTGCAGAAGACCTATTGGAACCCACATAGACCCAGGATTCTCACAGAAATCAGTCATATTTGGTGAAGGAAAAGTCATGGTTTGGGGTTACATTCAGTATGGGGCCGTGTGAGAGATCTGCTGAGTGGATGGCAACATCAACAGCCTGAGGTATTAAGACATTTGTGCTGCCCATTACATTACAAACCACAGGAGAGGGCTGAATTCTTCAGCTGGATAGCGATCCTCCTCATACAGCCTCCACATCGAAATTCCTGAAAGCAAAGAAGGTCAAGGTGCTCCAGGACTGGCCAGCCCAGTCACTAGATATGAATATTATTGAGCATGTCTGGGGTAAGATAAAGGAGGCATTGAAGATGAATCCAAAGAATCTTGGTGAACTCTTGGAGTCCTGCAAGAACGCTTTATTTGCCATTCCAGATGACTTTATTAATAAGTTATTTGAGTCATTGCAGTTGTCCAAGCTCATGGGAGTCATACACAATATTAATTATTTTTCCACTGCACCATGATTTTATATTCTATAATGTACATTATTTATGTTAAGTGACTAGACTTTAGTCTAAGCAAAGTCAGACCTTACTGTCCTGATTAAATAATTAATAATCAAGGCATAATCATATTTTATTTTGGTAAAATAAGCGCAATCGAGAGGCCTTTGCCTTTCATATAAGTCACTTTTGATATCAACTGGAAGTCAAGTTATTATTTGCTGTTCCTAAAACTTGGGTAGGTAACAGGACTATTGTCAGATTGTATACAATAAAGTGAACTTAGTTCTTTGTTTTGTGGCTTTGTTAAGTTCACATTTATGCTCATAAATCTACTTTAATTTACAAAATAAAAGCAACATGAGGAGAAAAAATGTGAGAAAGAGACCGAATAGTCTAGAATTGTGTATCAGTTCCTCAAATGAGGGAATAATGTCTTCATTTATCTTCTGTTTGGGCCGTAAATAACATCATTAATCATTTTTTTTGTTAGATTTCATAAAATAGATATTTATTGATTGGTACAAAGGCAATGAAATAAAATATTATCAGTCACAGCAGTATGAAGTTATTCATGTCTAAAGGTGGGGAGTCTGAGCTATTTGATTTGGAGGGGTTTTCTCAGTTGGATTTTGTGATGAACATCCCTCCTGGTGAAATCGAATGATGAATGATTCACTGCAGGAACTCATGCACACTCACATACACAAACCCGCGCACACTATCAAATGCTCAAACAGCTCAAGTACACATACAAAATGCACTTCCATGTCTGTGAAATTGCAACAAAAATTGAATTATTTTATACTTTTCTTCCCCCTCTCTAGTCTCCATTGTGTTCTATTCAAACAAGCAGCAAATAATAATAATAATAATAATAAAAAGCAATATGACAGAAAGATTATGTGATTAAAAGCAGTCAGATGCGTTCAAAAGATCAAAATCATCACTTTATAGGCAATCGGAGTAAATTATTATTAATAAAAAGGAAAAGTGCAGCAATCAAGGACACCCCTAGAACTATGTAGTAAACGAATAAATAAATTAAATAAATGAAAACAGCATTTGAAATGATGTTAAATTTGATTAGTCTACCAGTTTGTCCAGTAATCCAATCACAAGATCAGTTGAGATAAAGAAAAGGTAAATGGTTCGATAATTGTGTTTTTTGCAGGTTGTGTGTTCAGAGATGCTCTTCTGCATACCTCGGTTGTAACGAGTTATTTGAGTTACTGTTATTTCTATCAGCTGGAACCCGTCTGGCCATTCTCTTCTGACCTCTGCCGCTCACTGGATATTTTCTCTTTTTCAGATCATTCTCTGTAAACCCTAGAGATGGTTGTGCGTGAAAATTCCAGTAGATTAGCAGTTTCTGAAATACTCAGACCAGCCGGTCTGGCACCAGCAACCATGCCACGTTCAAAGTCACTTACAGTAAGTCACATTTCATCCCCATTCTGATTCTCAGTTTAAACCGTAGCAGATCGTCTTGACCATGTCTACATGCCTAAATGCATTGAGTTGCTGCCATGTGATTGGCTGATTAGAAATTTGCATTAATGAGCCGTTGGACAGGTGTATCTAATTAAGTGGCCAGTGAGTGTATCTATAGAAAGCTTGAAGTGTCTACTTTTCAATGCAGTCATGTTGAAATCAAATATTGTTTGAAAAAGTAATCAGTGTGAAACCAGCACTATGTATAGTTTCTCAGTGTGATCTAATTATTTTTTTATGTTACTACGCTCACAAGCTACATTGTTATTACAATCATCTACGTGAGATGCGCACGCCATGTAAACTGGCAGACGCATCAGAAGAAGCAGCGGATACATCTCCATGAATACATGAGAGACAAATCTGCATAAAGCTTGGGATGTGCACTTTCCAACTCCTTTTGAAAACAAATGCTGTCTCGCTTGGTAATCCATATTGGAAGAACACAAAGAACACATAAAAAATTGCACAATGTTTTCCCAAGAACATGGATTGTTTATAAGAAGGAGCATAAAAAGAGGAAAGAGTATGTCAGTTTACAATGTTTTCCCATATAAATGAGTCGATTTTCCACTATCAAGCTGAAAGCTTCAGTTTGCTTAACCATTCCATTCCGTAACCATTTAATTCCATTTCAATTTCCACTATAGTGCTGATAACATAATTTTGGAGTGCAATACAAATGCGCCAGTCTTTGCCTTTGGTAGCATAAGTGTAACATAAACAGTGATATGGAGGATGATCAGATATTTCTGTTATTTTTGGGATTCCTTTTTTTATATTATTTATTTGAATAACAAAAAATAAGTGTCTAATGTCTAACCGTGCCTAGAGTTCTGGGAGAAAAGCATTAAATGTATTTTGGATTTAATGCATTTTTATTAAACCATAAATTTACATTTACGTTTATTCACATAGCAGACACTCTTGTACAAATGAGGTTAAAAGATTACCAGCAAGAAGCAATAAATACATTGGATGTCATGACAAGTTAGTTTTGCAGTTTATTATTATTATTATTATTATTGTTATTATTATTATTATTATTATTATTATTATTATTATTATTGAGTGTTTATAATAGATTGTTTGTAGAAAGTATCTTGTGCATATAGAGAGAAAAAGAGTGTCTCCTGCAGGTGGTTTTTCAATCACACTCACCTGTGTAAAGCACAATGTTTTTTAAAATTGCACAATGTTTTCGAGAAACATGGCTTGTTAGATGAAGCATATAAAGAGGAAAGAATGCGTCAATGCACAATGTTTTCCTTGATATATGAGTCGCTTTTCCACTAGCGGGCTGAAAGGTTCTGTTTGCTAAACCATTCTATTCTGTGACCATTCCATTTTTTAATGTGTTGCTTGTAACGCAACTATTTGGAGTGCAATACAAATGCGTCAGTTTTTGCCTTGGTAACATACATGTAATGTAAACAGTGATATTTAGGATGATCAGATATATCTTCCTCCTAGCCGGCTACAATGAAACTGTCAGCCAGGCAAAAGAGGCTATATCATACATTTTACTAGTCCAGCACAGGTGTCTAACCATGTCTAGAATTCTTGGATGAGAACAGTTTGTAATCGTGCCTCATCATTCCAGGCTGACATGGAAACACAACTGAAAATATACCTAAGTGTTCTTAGTATGGCACAGTAGTAAAAAACGGCTATGGAGTGTTTATAAGTAGGTGTCTGGTGCATGTGGAGAGGAAGTAATGTGTTTCCTATAAGTGGTTTGTCCAGCCCACTCACCTATGTAAAGCACACTTAAAATTGCACAGTGTATTCCCAGAAACATTAATTATCAACCCAGGCTCAATATTGATATGTATTCCTGTATACATTTCTGGAAAACACTAAATACGTCCCTTGAGGTACTTTTTTTTTGCGGTTTTTGTTTTCGCAAATATCTTAGAGGCTGCTAGGTACGCTTTTATCGGTCTTAAATTTCTATCACGAGTGCCATTCACATCTGTTGTTAGTGTAAATCCACCAGAGGCCGCTACTGACTGACTGACTGACCTACCAATCACCCACCCACCCCCTTCCCTAAACCCAACTGACAGAGTTTTCTAAAGCAATCCAGAAAAAGGAAAGTCCTTTTGTTTTACCTGCTTTCTGGAACCGAACTTTTCTCTGTGTCTCAAGTCTACCAACGTACGATGCTAGCTACTGGGCAAACTGGTGACAGCGGAAAAGCCGTCCAAACAAAGATAAGCCGTCAGCTGGTAGCGCGAAAAGAAACAGAAGCCATCGCGGCATCATACTGCCCGGAGTGTTCGTTTTTTAAAGATGTAATGCAGCCATGCGTAGCTCTGGCTACATAATTCGCGCTCTCCAGAAATGTATAAGGGGGTACATTTTCACAATGTGCCTCTTTTGTTGATTGTTTATAAGAAAATGAATGAAAATGAATGATGAAACAGACATTTATTCAGATATATTTTTTAAGTGAGATTCAGCTGTTTGCATGGAATTCGCCAAGTCATTCAACCAGGATGAATCACGGAAGGTTATTGATTTTGTGCATATGTTCCTCATTTGCATTTTAAGACTTGTATGGAATGCCAAAAGGCACATAAAAATATCTGAATGGAAACATATTTCTTTTACGTTCCTTTAAGTTATTGCTGACCACATTTCTGCTCTATTTTCTCTCTCAGAACCCCAGCATGTTTGGGTAAATTATGTTTATATAGTGTTTATATTTTGGGTTTCCGTCTGCAAGATCAACCTGTTTTCTATCTCATACTTTACTCTGAAAGCATTCACTGTTTTCCTTTGCACTCTCCCTTGGATATGTTGTATTTGTGGTGATGGTGAATAACGCTGGTGAACATCGGTTCTGTTTATTTCTATAATCCCATCTACCCCACCTAATCACCGCATCTCTGTCTTTCTCTGGCTACGGTTTCTGAGCCATGCTGGATGTTAGATTGCGTGTTTGCACCGCAGGGCACAATTTTCTGATGGATTTTTTTTTTTTTAGGCAAGTTCATAATTCCTTCATTGTCAAATGTATTTTCTGTCACATCTTCAGGATTAGCTACAGAGGAAATTTTTCAAGCTCTTGACCACTTAATTGAAGAAAAACGTTATTGCACACTAAGTGCCCACGTTTAGAACATGATCAAAGAAGTCTTTAACTCCCACTACACCACAAGGAATAAAAAGAATGGCTGTGCAAAGGAAGAAATGAATAATTTATTACAATATACTGGGATACATGATGAAACATATGTGCAACACTTCACTTATAGTTTACACCTATATTGTTTCGGGTTTGTTCTCATCTTTGCTGAATTCTTCAGCATTTTATTTTTAATTTGGTGCATTTTACATCATATTTACCGTTGTTTCCTTTGTCTTTCAGCCATTAACTTTCAAACATTTTATTTCTTACATCAGACAAATAAATCTTTTGATGTTGTTGATTATCAGGACTAGCTTCATTAAAACATCTTGTGTTTTCATACACATACAAATGGAGACAAAAATAGATATAAGAAATAAGGATTTAAGGCATTAGTGGCGTCTTGGTGTAATTAAATGTCTTAATGTGTGTGGGTGATACACACTTGGCTGCGTTCCAATTCACACGCTCTAAATATAGTAATCCCACCCCCGTTCTAACATAATTAGTTGAAGTCCATGCGACACAATAAACAATAGTATAACCTCACATTCTGACATACTGTTTAGGTAACTGGGTGCCACTTTTTATTAAGTGTCCTTAACTGCAATGTTCTTGCATCAAAAAATAAATACAATGTACTTAATTTGTTCATAATGTGTTTGAGAACACTTGTAGTGCTCTTGAGTTGGGAAAGGGGTAAATTGGTATCAGTAGGTTTAAGGGTGGGATGGTCAACAGTGTATTTACAAATGTAATTCCAGAAATTAATTACAGATGTAATTACATACAGGTATTTAATCAAGCATAAGTATGATGTAAAAACATGTATTTACACAAAAAGTACATTGTTATTAATTATTAATTTCGGTGTAAGTACATATAGTTAAGGCCACTTAATATAAAGTGGGACCGGTAACTGTTTTAAAATGTCTATGCAATGTTTGCACAAAATTGAAAAAAGTAAATCATTTAGTCACACAAAAATTTTATGAATTGCATTTGTTGAACACAAAGGAAGGTATACCAAAAAATATGAGGGGAGAAAATAGTAGTAGTAGTAGTAGAAGAAAAAATATTATGCAAGTCAATGGCTTAAACACTCTCCTCTCAACATTCTACAGCATATCTTCCTTTGTGTTCAATAAAAGAAAGAAACAGGTTGCTGGCAAGGTATCTGGCACGTTAAACATATGCCAGAGTAATTGACGGTTCACTCCACTGTGGCAACCCCTGATAAATCAGGCATTAAGCCAAAGAATATTACTTTAAAGTGTTGTCTGATCAATACTCAATTCAATTCATGTTTATTTCTATAGCTCTTTTACAATGTAGATTGTGTCAAACAGCTTAACATAGAAGTTCTTGTAAATTCAAACTGCATCAGTCCAGATTTCAGAGTTGAAGTTCAGTTTAGTTCAGTTCAGTGTGGTTTAATTTTCACTGCTGAAAGTCCAAGCTCCACAAGTTCCAAACCAAGCAAGCCAGTGGTCGACAGTGGCGAGGAACAAACTTCACCAATGTTAAAAAAATAGAACAAATAGAAACAAATAGAACATTTCAAACAAACTTGCTAGTTGAACAACCAAATTAAATTTTTCAGCATTTAGAATTTTTATATGCCAACGTTTTGAGAACATTATTTAAAAAAGCATCTTTGAGCAAATATTCAAATTCTGTAAATGGATGAATGTTTGCTCATAATTTGTAAAACTGATGACCAAAATCATACTCTTCTCCTAGCTTTTCTTTTTTTCTAGTCTAGTCAGTAAAATGCGTGACAATTGAAAATGCACAAAACTGTATCAAATAATAATCATCTGAAACCAAATTCCCTATTTCTAATATTTAGTTTGTTTGTTAGAAACCATCATTGTCATCTTGTAAGAGCTCATACTCTTTTTCAAAACTAGTTTTTAGTTTTGTAGTCTGTTCAACAAAATGCATGACAGTTGAAACTGCACAAAACTGTATCAAATAATAATCATCTGAAACCAAATTCCCCTATTTCTAATATTTACAGTTTGTGTGTTAGAAACCATTGTTAGACATTGTCATCTTATAAGAGCTCATACTCTTTTTTAAAACTAGTCTTTATAGTTTTGTAGTCTAAATGCATGAGAATGTAAAATGCACAAAACTGTATCAAATAATAATCATTTGAAACCAAATTCTCCATAGATACATTATGTGTGCCGTTAGAAACCACAGTTAGACATTGCCATCTTATGTAACGTTACCATTATCACATTTAGACAAGTGATAGTGTTGATATAGTGTAGCATACTGTATGATTTTGAATAGTGTCATCGCATATGAACACAGAAAGTTTCATATTAGGATTTGTTAGGGTTCTAACATGTTTGTGAGCAGACCATTAGCAGATTTAAAAATAGTTTACATCTGCTCAACAAAGTTGTTAGATTTGCAGACACAAAATCTGGAAGCACAATCTATCTTTCTGTTATAAAGCGAGTAAAGCCAAGATGCCAAGCACCGAGAAAATCAAAGCATTTGAAATCAAAGAAATTACAGAAAGAAACATTTGAGGATGAAATGTGGACAATTTTCACTCGCTCACTCACTATTGTTTGGCTTAGTTCTGGAATTATCAGGGGTCGCCACAGTTGGATGAACCTCTATTTACTCAAAACTAACAAACAACGCTCAAACAAAAGTATTGTTTGCCATGTTTAAATGTTAAAAGACATTTAAAAACAGGTACTGTATGCAAAGTTAAAAGACTATATCATATTATTATTGTTGACTATATATAGTTAAGACTTTCCATATAGTCAACATTGGAAGTGATTCAAAAAGATTCAAAAAGATTTTTCAGAATTGTCCTACTGTATGACAAGAATGCCACCCAGGCTCATTATGGATACGTACCCCTGTGTACATTTCTGGAGAGTGTAAAATACAAACCAGAGGCCCCTGTGTACGCTTTTTTTCAGATCTCAGATTTCTCTTGCGAGTGCCATTTGTGCCTGCTCTTCTTATGTAGATCTATCAGAGGCCGCTGTCGACTGACTGACTGACTGACCGACCGACCCACCAATAGCCTCGCCCACCACCCCTTCTCTAAACCCAACTGATAGTGTTTTTAAACCCACAGTGTTTTCAAAGCAATCCAGAAAAAGAAAAGTCCTCGCAGCTGCCTGATTTTTTCCCTGTTTTCAAATCTTACCATGTTCTCACCCTGTTATTTACTTGTTTAATTTTAAGCCTTTTGTATTTGGAACCGTTCTTTGCTGGACTCGAACTCCATCATGTTCTGGTCTCAAGTCCACCGAAATACACGGCGAGCCACTTGGCAAACTGGACACAGCTGAAAAGTAGTCCACAGGGAGATAAGAGCTCAGCTGGTAGCGCAAAAAACAAACAGGAGCCGTCTGCGGCCTGTGTGTATTTTTATTTATTTTTTTCAAATATTTCCCGAATGACTTTTAAGGGAGTAAGGAATTTATTTTTTTCTTCTGGAGAAAAATCTTATTTGAAATCTTAAAGAAATCTTATTTGTTTTATTTTGGCTATTCTTGAAAAATACTTTGTAAAATATTATGTACTGTAATCATGGTAAAGATAAACGAAAACAGTTATTAGAAGTGAGTTAGAATGAGTAATTAAACTAATATGTTTAGAAATGTGTCTTCTTTTCATTAAACAGAAATTGAAGAGTTCACACTTAGCTGATGATTGATTATAAAGCTAGTTTGTCCCGGGAGAGAGTCCCGAGCTCATAAGATCCTCGAGCCCGGGGCTCCCTCCTGTTGCAAGTCGAGAGGGTAGTTTGAGCTTGGGTAGCCCTCAAAAACTTCCCTGCTGGAGTTGCTAGTGAACAGATAGGGATTGCTTATAGGAGACAGCTATTTGCTAGGAGCATGTCTATGGTGTCTATTTGCATTAGTCAATTAACTTAGGTTGCATGTTTTTGGACGGTGGGAGGAAACCGGGGAACCCGGGGGAAACCCACGTGAGTACGGGGAGAACCAGCAAACTCCACACAAAAATGTGTGTGGTAAAGACTGAAACCAGAGATGTTCAGGCTGTGAGGAATAGGGGTGGAAGGGGGGATCCTTCAAAACGAAGATAGCTGTGATACGTAACCAAGGGTATTTATAGTAGGTTAGGAATCGTCTGACTGGTGTGTTGTGAATTGGATAATGCAGGTCCAGCTGTTAGCAATCATAAGCACGTGATCCTCTCGAAATTTGTTTATAAATAAACTTCACTTGGGGAATAGAATATACTAGGGGGACTAATAATTCAATGTGGCTAATAATTCTGACTTTAACTGTATGTGTGTGTGAGTGAGTGTTTGTATTTAATTACTGTAAATTCTGCTTTAACTGCAAAGTGGCACAACATTGGTGGAGTGTGTTATCGCCGCAATATTTAGAGTGTTCAAGCACACAGATTCATTCAAACACGCTCACACAAGTGGACACACACATGCTTCCTCACCCCTCACCTCCATCAGACTATAGTTTGACAGATAAATGCTGATGATTGATTATAAAGCTAGTTTGGCATTCTGTCCCGGGAGAGAGTCCCGAGCTCATAAGATCCTCGAGCCCGGGGCTCCCTCCCATTGCAAGGCAAGAGGGGAGTTTGAGCTTGGGTAGCTCTCGAGATCTCACCTGCTCGAGTAGCTAGTGAACAGATAGTGATTGCTCTTAGGAGATAGCTGCTTACTAGGAGCATGTCTATGGTGTCTGTTAGGATTAGTCAATTAATTTAAGTTGCATGTTTTTGGAGGTAGGAGGAAACCGGGGAACCCGGGGGAAACCCACGTGAGTACAGGGAGAACCTGCAAACTCCACACAGAAACATCCGCAGGTTTGGTAAAGATTTGAACCAGAGACGTTCTTGCTGTGAGGAAACAGTGCTAAGCACTGGGCCACTGTGCCACCCATCTAGGAAGGAGGAGGAGTAGGGGTGGAAGGGGGGATTCTTCAAAACGAAGATAGCTGTGATACGTAACCAAGGGTATTTATAGTAGCTTAGGAATCGTCTGATTAGTGCGTTGTGAATTGGATAATGCAGGTCCATCATAAGCATATGATCCTCTCGAAATTAGTTTATAAATAAACTTCACTTGGGGAATAGAATATACTAGGGGGACTAATAATTCAGGGGGGCTAATAATTCTGACTTGTTTATGTGTGTGTGTGTGAGTGAGTGTTTGTGTTTAATTACTGTAAATGCTGCTTTAACTGCACAGTGGCACAGCATTGGTGGAGTGTGTTATCGCCGCAATATTTAGAGTGTTCAAACACACAGATTCATTCAAACACACACACACAAGCGCATACACACACGCTTCCTCACCCCTCACCTCCATCAGACTATAATTTGACAGATAAATGCTCTCTACACCACAGTCTGACAGCTTGTTGAGGGAATAAACTGTGAAAGAAATTGTTATTGAGGTACTTTTGATCCACTTCCACTTTACGCACCATTAACATGCTGAGCAAGTCGAGCTCTTTTTTTTTTATTCACATCTACATTAACTTCTAAATGATGTTTGAGCAGGTCCAGGTGCTCCGAAGAGCAGATATGTGAAGTCTTCCGGTGTAGAGCAGCTAATCAGGACATAGAGAATGGCTAATTTCTGCTTATGTGATTGTATCTTTTTGTTCTCCTCTTTTAGTGGTCATTATCTCTCTCACAAGAGTCTAGTAGAAGTACTTCTCATCAGTGTGTGTGTGTGATTAAGATGGCCTCGGGATATCACAAACCCAATCAGGACCCATCTGGCTTAAAGGCCAGTGTGCACTTGAGAATTAAAACATTGGGCTGAGTGTTCTTTTCCCTGCCAGCATCAGTGGAGGAAGACTGTGAAACAGCACAGCAGGTGCGTGGAAATAAGGATAAGTGAAGTTCTGGCAATTTTGCTCATCAGTTTTCTCTCTCTTTTAGCCTCTTAGCTTTGCAGGTTGCACTTTTCACAAGAGTAAAACACTTTGGGGTGCGTATTTCTTTTTTAATGAGCCTCCCCTCTCCTCCTTCATAATGTGATCAGGGAATCTTACTTAAGAGTTTAGGACAGGATCTGGCAAACTTCCCTGCTAACAGTCCATCAGCTCTGCTACAATATTTATTGTAAAAGAAATGCTCAACAAATGTTTGTCTTTAATTAATTGGGCACTACACTACCTGACAAAAGTCTTGTTTCCTATCCAAATTTTAGGAACAACAAATAATAAACTTGACTTCTAGCTGATCATTTGATATCAAAAGTGGCTTATATGAAAGGCAAAGGCCTCTAGTTCACGCTTATTTGACCAAAATAAAATACGATCATTCTGTTACGAGGGGAGTCACACTGACAACAGGGGTGCGGAGCTAAATGCAGGTTTAATGGAGATTTCAGGAAAACAAAGGTCAACAGGTGCAAACAGATGTATAGAGACAGTCCAGAATCGTAGTCAAAAACAGGCAAGAAGTCAGAAGGCTGGCGGCAGGCAGGGATGAACAGATAACAAAGCAAAGGTACAAACAAGGGAACCCAAGACCAAGGAAACACGTCGTAATGTCACATAAGGTAAACAAGACTCAGCAACAGTGAGTGTTTCTGTGCAGTTTAAATAGTCTGTGAATCAGTGGTGAGTGGCTTCAGCTGTGAGTCTTTAATCAGTGGTGACTTGGAGCAGGTGAGTGTGTGTGTTGCATGACTGGGGATGTAGTTCATAAACATGGTGGATTTGTAGTTCTTGTGTGAATGTGTGTCTACCAGCGATCTCTGGAAGTTAGATCGCTGGTGATCGTTACACATGCCTTGATTTTTAATTATTTAATTAGGACAGTAAGGTCTGACTTTGCTTACACAAAAGTCTTGTCACTTAACATAAATAATGTACAGCATAGAATATAAAGTCACTGTGCAGTGGAAAAAGAATTAATATTTTGTATGACTCCCATGAGCTTGGACCACTGCATCCATACATCTCTGCAATGACTCAAATAACTTATTAATAAAGTCATCTGGAATGGCAAAGAAAGCGTTCCTGCAGGACTCCCAGAGTTCATCAAGATTCTTTGGATTCATCTTCAATGCCTCCTTTATCTTTTCTCAGACATGCTCAATAATGTTCATGTCGTGTGACTGGGCTGGCCAGTCCTGGAGCACCTTGACCTTTTTTTGCTTTTAGGAACTTTGTTGTGGAGGCTGAAGTATGAGAAGGAGAAGAAATGCTGAAGAATTTGCCCTCTCCTGTGGTTTGTAATGTAATGGGCAGCACAAATGTCTTGACACCTCAGGCTGTTGATGTTGCCATCCACTTTGCAGACCTCTCGCACGCCCCCATACTTAATGTCATCATGATTTTACCTTTACCAAACTTGACTGATTTCTGTAAGAATCTTGGCTCCATGTGGGTTCCAATAGGTCTTCAGCAGTATTTGTGATGATTGGGATGCAGTTCAACAGATGATTCATTAAAAAAAATCTACCTTCTGCCACTTTTTCAAATGATCAACTCGAAGTCAAGTTATTATTTGTTGCTCCTACAACTGGGATCTACGACAAGACTTTTGTTAGGCCGAACAAAGAAAAACAAAACAAAATATTTTTTTATTACTGAAATGACAGAAAATACAGAAAATAGTACAAACACACACACAAAAAAAACGTAATTATTTTGTGAGACTTGAAGATGAATGTGGGTGGCACGGTGGCTCTATGGTTAGCATTGTCGTCTCACAGCAAGAAGGTTGATGGTTCAAGTCCTGGCTAGACCAGTTGGCATTTCTGTGTGGAGTTTGGATATTCTCCAGGTGGTTGCGTGGGATTACTCTAGGCGCTCTGGTTTCCCCTGCAGTCTAAAGCAGGGGTCTCAAACTCAATTTATCTGGGGGCCGCTCGAAGCAGAGTCTAGCTGAGGCTGGGCTGCATCAGGTTTTCCACAGGAAATTAATTATAACATTAATTATTATTTAATTTGTTTAATCTTATTTTGTGTTACAAAAAAATACATAAATAGATATGTGAATATTAGATATTTTTAAACACAAGATGGAAAAAAATCAAGTTAATGCTGAATCAATTAAAATAAACACCGAAAAGCAAAACACGAGTATTTCCCAGAACAGGATCCTGAAAGATCCGGCTCAATTTAAGCACTGATTTCTATACATTTATCTGCGTATAATGTCCCGCTGGACAGCAGCTTGAAAAACTTTTTTGAAGTGTTGTGAATGAAGCGTGCTAGGACGAATGTCTACGTGTGCCCAATAGAAACGAGCATGAGGCATGGAAGAAAACACTGGCTGCTGTAACTTTCACTCATTGAAAAATGTTTCTCTGTCTGCGTCAAGCCGATCTCCTGCCTCCGAGAGCCATATACCCCACCATGATTGGCAGGTTCATTCAGCTCCGTACACAACACTGTAAAGTGCCATACATATCAAACTTGAGGGCCGCACTGATATTAAACTTTCAAATTGAGGAGTGGGCCACAAACTATCATCTTGCGGGCCGCATTTGGCCCCCGGGCCATGAGTTTGAGACCCCTGGTCTAAAGACAAATGCTAAACATATGCTGGAAAAGTTGGAGGTTCATTCCGCTGTAGCGACCCCTGATGAATAAAGAGACTAAGCCGAAGCAAAATGAATGAATGAATGAATGAATGATGAAGATGAATGTGTGATTCAGGACAATCAGAGACAGTCAAAAATAGTTATAGTGGGAGTCTTTTATTATTTTTAGGGTAGTATGTCACTAAATTTACATACAAACTTTATTTTAGACACAACCTGGTATCATGTGTTATTATTTAAAACTATTTTATTCAAGTTAGTGTTTTTGGAAAATATTAGAATGTTGATCTTGGAGATATCATAATGTGTGGAATCATAATGTACATAAACTGTTTGCTTTTTTGATTAGCTTTGCTTTTTGTATTTGAGCGTGTGCATTATCAATTACACTCTATTTTGAATATCATTTAAACCAAAGGAGTAATTCATAATTTCTTTAAGGGCTTGGTTGCTATGTACAATGCATTTAAATGAAAGAAATGGCATCCATTTGGGACTCAAAAACAGTCCATTGCTGAAATGGAGTGGGGATTTTAATTTATGTTAATTACTGTATGCCATCTGTGCTTATGAATTTTTAAGCACCAATTGACCTGTAAGTGGCTGTAAAAGAGCCCACTGTGGTTCACATGTGTACCTGACACCATGAAGGACTCAATCACTTCATCTTAGCTTGAAGGAAAACGCAAAGCCTGTCCAAAGGTTAACCAATTGCTAATAAAGGTGACGTGGTTTTGTACAATATGAAGTGATTAGAGGATCTGTTCATAAAGGTTCTGTGTAAAAAAAAACAGGGCATGGCATGCAAACCCTGAGCATTATTTTAAAATTACCGAATCATCTAGTGTTGTAATTAAAACCAGGACAGTGGAGCCATTTCATTTCCATAATTAACAAGGGCACAGCTGTCCCTCATTCCTTTCCTGGCACATAGTAGTTCATGCTGAAAATTGAGGAATGCACTGGAATTGGTTTCTACATTTCAACTAAATGACTGAATGTTTTTACACTGGTCTTAAACATAATTTGTGCTGGACTACAGACCAAATCTGGACAAATTACACCCAATAAGACAGAAAAATATATTCTTGATGGAGATGAAAGAGCCTAAAAGGATGAGTTAAATTTCATTTAATCTTTCTTTTATTTTTCCTTCCTTCCTTCTTTCTTTCCTGCCTTCCTTCCTTCCTTCCTTCCTTCCTTCCTTCCTTCCTTGTTTCTTTCTTTCCTTCCTCCCTTCATTCCTTCCTTCTTTTCTTGTTTCTTTCTTTCCTTTCTCCCTTCCTTCCTTCCTTCCTTCCTTCCTTCCTTCTTTCTTTCTTTCTCTCTTTCTTTCTTTCTTTCTTTCTTTCTTTCTTTCTTTTTATCCTTCTTACCTTCCTTCCTTCCTTGCTTCCTTATTTCTTTTCTTTTTTTGGTTTCTTTCTTTTTTCTTGTTTATAAATAACTTTCTTTCTTATGAAAGTAAAATATTAATCTCATATTTTAGTGTATTATTTTATCAAATGTTTTTGCTATGAAATCAAAGAACATTAATAATATGCAATTATATAATTATAATATGATTATAAATTACTTTGTTCAAACATTCATGGAAAGGGTTTTCCTCAGTCATTGTAAGCAGGGGCGCCGCTAAGGGGGAGAAAGTTAGGACGATTCTAAGGGCCCATGCACTCTAGGGGCCCACAGAGATCTGCTTTATAATTAATAACAGTACTGTAATGTAACATAAATTATGAATGTACCTCTAAATTACAAGTAAAACAATTTATTAGAAGTAAAAAATAAAAATACAGCTTATATCTGCTCCTTGTGTCTGTCACTGTCAAATTGCACCCCCCTCCTTTCACTGTATGGTTCAGTCCGTCAGTAGCGGGAAGAGAGTTGATGCTTTGTTGAGTGTGATCATCAGGTAAACTGTCAAAGCAGCGATGTCCTCGAGGTTAACATCAGCTGCATCCCAAATCGCATACTAATGCACTATTCTACGCCATTTTGTAATATAAATTGTGTCGGTAGTGCGTTCACACTGAAAACTCTAACAATAGAAAGTGCACTTTAATTACCCGGATGATGCACTCAACATCATTTATCGGTCTCGGCTTATTTATGGGTCTGATTGTAATATAATGTTGTGTCTTACTGATTTTTGTCACTGTTCCAGTGTATTGCACATTGTATGAGACACTATTGCAGTACAGTTATTTAAATAGTCACACATTGGTGTTTTGTGTGTTTAGAAATGTAAAATTTTCAGTGAATATTTGATTTCTGTTCTTTTTTTTGTACTACATTTACATTTGAACAATAAATCATCTGCTAGCTACAGTCATGGCCGTTCTCTTACTAAATACTGATAAGTAGTGGACAAAATCGATAATAAATTGCATACGTCAGTATAACTACATTGCAGACAAAGAGTTTGGATAGCTAGCTTGGTAGTAGGGGGCCCATCCTCCTATTTTTTCATGGGGCCCAAAATTGCTAGCAGCGCCCCTGATTGTAAGACATGCATGCTATAGATATGCAGAAGTTTTTCTTAATTATCTTGTATTCTGAGAAATATATAAGGCATTTTTTCTTCTGTGCAAGTTAGAAAGTACATCGTTGCATAAATCAAACTCTAACTCGCGTCTTATATATGCACATATATATTTAAATAAATCATCCAAACAAATTGTGGGAGCGTATGCTTTTTGTGCTTAATGCAAAGTATAAACATAAACTGATTAATCATTATTATTTATTTTTAATTGATAAACGTGCATAACATTTGGTACTTTTGTTTAACATTTTTGTTAATTAAACAAAATCTTTCCAAAACCTTTTCAAGTTTTGCCATTTAGTTCAGTCCGTTCTTTGAGAAATACTGTATGTTCTTTGAGAAGACTTAAGAAACTCCATCGTGACCTTTGCTTTCACATGCAATACTGTATAACTATAGTCATTCCATAACAAACAAAATCCATACACAGCACACACACAAAAGTTCATATTACAATCATATACATTTTAGGTGGAGATGCAGAAATATAGAAGTTAGAAGTGCGAGGCACAGTATAGAAATATGCAATATACTGCAAAGTAAATATACTGTACTGTTACCATTTTTTGTTAATTACACAGTATTTAACTGTAATATAAACAGAATTTAACTGCAGGACAGTTGTGCAGTATGTTACTGTATTTTAAAGTTGCATTGTAAAAATGACTGCATATTTTTATATGCATATCATATATTCAAGATAAATGGTGCTGTAAATGTAAATACAGTATTTTTGCTGTAATTGATTTACAGTGAGTTACTGTAGATTCTACAGGATATCGTTAACAGTGTAGTAGAGTAAAAAAGTGTCTGTAAAGTCTTGTGACTGTATTGAAGAGATGTGAAATACATTGAAAGAAAGCACAGCATTACTATCTAGAGTGAATATAGTATAACCGCTTTGTTTTCTTCATTTAACCAAGCAAGATTCTGGTAAAAAGCAAATTATTACGCCTGAGGTGAAATTGTGGTACACAGTAATTTTAGCGAAAACCTCAGAAACTGTTGGTTGGTTCCTGTAGGTTGTGCAATGTTTCAAATTAGAAATCGTACAATGCCAAATTGGTCGACATCGCCCAACCCTACTTTTTACTGTTTCCATACCTGTCAACCCTCCCGTATTTCCCGGGATTCTCCCGTATTTTACAGTTCTATCCTGCTATCATCCTGTAGAGATGTTTTCCCGTATTTCTCCCGTATTTTCAGTCGTTCTCCGACGGGTGTCAATAAACATTAAAGAGCGGATCCTCCCTATTCGCAACCCATATCACCGAACCACCAGGGGCCGCCCCTTGTCTGTTCTGTGCTTTCGTTTTATTTAGGCATTAAACACTTTAGAATAAACATAAAAACGGCGTGATTCCCTTTCCTTTTCATTACAGGTGGCGTCGCTCCTCCTATACAATCCTCAAAACAGTCAGTGCGTGACTGTCAGCTGACGTGTCTGTAGTGATTAATAACTGCTGTTTCCCAAACGGATTCTGTACACTCGATTTGAAGCGTAGCGAAAGTGGATACTGGGTTTTGGGTGCGAGTTTGAACATACATATATACACATAATCAATAATAATAACATCTAAAGATGTCGATCTTGATGTTTTTTTTTTTTTTCAAACACAACTAATTTTCTCCTAAATGAGCATAAAACATTAGGAAAGCAGTCGAATGCCGTCATTATAACGATAGATGTAAACTTCTGTTATTTATGACAGACACCTCTTTAATTGTACCTATTTAATGTAATCAAACAAAAAATCCAAAGAAATGAGATTCATTCGCTGCTCTTTATTCAGAATGTGTAAGATATACAGTGAAGAAAAGATTAATAAGATTTGATAACTTGATTCTATGTCTTTATAATGGCTAATTTTATTAAGCGAAACTGTTTGCTAATGTATTCTATTAGATTTTCTTTTGTAAATAATAGTATTAAAAAGTATTACTGACCGTTTAACTGTTTATTTACATTGTAACAGCTCCAGAGGGACATATTTAATTTGGGGGGGATCCCTTATTTTTACATCCCAATGTTAACAGGTATGTGTTTCTTCAAGTATATCAAGTATCCTCTTTCAAAAAATTGTGAAAGGAAAACACCTATGAATGCAAATGCAAAAAAGTCAGGCACAAAAAAAATGTGGCTTCTCGTTGCTAATTTTACAGTTTGTGTCTTTATAAATTAATATTTTTACAAAATGGATTTCCTCTGGCATAAGCAAGCTCATTTATCAGGGATCTCCACAGCATTATGAACCATCAATAACTCTGGGTTCTGTTTTACCAGCAGATGAGAGTAACCCAGCCCTGAGAGTGCACTACAGTAACTTCTGAAACCCCCAGTGCTTAGAAACACTCTCTCATTCTCAATACACACATTATGCCCAGTTATACCAATTCACCATCCGCATGCCATTGAACTTGTTAGGGAACCGAAGTAAACCCATGCAAACACTGGTAGAACATTGCAAATGCTGCACAATAGGGATTTGATCCAGGCACCTTCTTGCTGTAAATTCTGGCTCAAGCTTTTAAATATTAAATGTTTAAATGAGCGCTAGAATAAATGAATTTGATTAAAAAAATTATGAGATGAACGACATCAACTAAAATCATGCCTTTATTTTTTATGCATGCTGATGGTGGTTTCTTGAATCGTGTTGCCCTAAATTACTTTAACGGACATTTTATATTCTTGAAATGACACCTTCTATAAAAATAAATAATAGACCTTTAAGCGTAATAATAATGGTCACAATAAAGTAGAGCATTCAGCTGGGAAAACATCATAAATGAACCGGCGATGCTGCGAAGATGTTGTAAATCCTTGACAAGAGGCCATAAGTGAACCAAGGGTTTTAAAATCATGATGACAACAGCAGTTAACAGTAGCAGTCTCATATCCATCCTTCTTGATTCAGGAAGTGCAAGCATACAACAGTGTGTTAGAAATCAAATTAGGTCCAATGTTGTTAACCCCATTTCACAAGACACTTAAAATACACAAATGTACTGCAACATCTGTTTGATTGTGGTTTCTACACCAACAATTTCTTGTAGAATCTACAGTAACTTACTGGCAGCCGTTCGCCAGTAACTTACTGTAAAGCAGTTACAGCAAACGAACTGTATTTACATTTGCAGCACCATTTATCTTACTGCAGACGAATTTTCAGAATTGTTTGTATATATTTACTGTCAAATATACAGTCATTTTCACAATGCAACTTTAAAATACAGCAACATAGTGCAAAACTGTCCTGCAGTAAATACGGTTCATATTACAGTTAAATACCGTGAAATACTGTTGTTACACTGTTAAAAAAATCTGTCATTTTACGGTTTATTTATGGCAGCTGGGATGCTGGAAAAAAAAAGCGTAAAATAACGGCTGTTAATTAACAGAAATTTCCTGATATTTAAATTTCTGGTAAATTTTATCTGGATTTAATATCCATATGATTTGTAATCGAGTATGTTTACCTCACCTGTCAGTATCCATACTGACAACATTTTCAACGAGGTTTGCTTTGTAGCACCCTTTGTACATTATTGTATGATGAGTGCTGAGTTTGAGTTTGGTTGAGTACGGTTCCACAGAGAAGACATAAGCAATGTAACATCAAGTTAAAGCTATGTGACTTTCTCGTACGTTTGCTTTTGAAAACTCTATTGGCTGGCTATAAGGAATGGTTTAGGTCAGGTTTTTAAGGGTTTAGACTCCATCTTCTTGTGGACATGTACAAAAAGGGACACATGTAGTGCTTATTTGGAGCCTGAATTTGCAAGATCCTGTTCTGGAAAATGTCAGAAATTTGTGTTTTGCATTCCGGTATATATTAACTTTTGCATGGTGAATACCCGTGTGTGTAAGAGAGAGAGTGAGAATGAGTGCGAGTTAAAAACAGCGAGCAAAGCTGTGTGGAATGTGTGCACACACACATAAAGGTAGTCACCATGCCGAAGTTAAAGCAGAAGTCACTTTTCACTAATGGCCGCAACAATATTTTCGTCCAATTAGCTTTCTTACGTTTACAATCACTCTCATTGGAGCAGCGAAAATAAATAATGGCATAGTGACCTTACCCAAATAATATTTGTATTTTTAAAACGCCAAAGAGACAGTCAAGCATATTTTAAAAAATTTAAAACCATGAGTAAATCTGACAATGAGCCTGATCGAAAGAGATCTCAACTAGATGGAGCTGCACCCCTGGATCAGGATAGCGGGCGACACAAGCAAAGCGATCTGAAGTCAGCCAGAAAACATGACGGAAGAAGTAACTGTGGGCTCATCTTGAAGTTTAGACAGAGTGAATTATTTTCGCTAGGCACATAAAAGTGAAGTAAACTGAATGTCAGTGGTGTTAGTAAACTGAATAGTGATGTTTCATAATTTATGTTTGGAGCTACATGTTTGTTTTTTTGTTCTTTATCCATGGCCTACTTGACCTAAAACATTAAATGGCGCAAAAATTAAAGAATGTTCAAAAATGTGATGCTTTTTTCCCCCGCTATAACTGATTAGTAACTTCATGTTACGGGAAAGCTTCAATTGTGTGGGGGACGTCGATCAGAGTAACTTTTATTTCCTGGTTTTGTTCCGGAAATTATTCATTTACAAATTAGACACTGGACACATGTGAATGTGTAATAGAAAATGTGTACTGACACATATAACAAAAATATATGTGAAAAAGAGTAACGCATGAAGACAGCACCCTCTAGTGGATTTGTTATCTAAAATGTGCATCAAAATGTACCCAGAGCAAAGTATTTACCATTTTACATAAATGTAATAATAATAATAATAATTACTTACAGTACATTTTTATAGCGCTTTTCTAGACACTCAAATTGCTTTACACAACGGGGGGTCTCCTCATCCACCACCAGTGTGCAGCATCCACCTGGATGACGCGACTGCAGCCACATTGCGCCAAACCACACACCAGCTGATGGGTGGAGTGAAGACAGTGATTAAGCCAATTTTGATATGGGGATAGCTAGGAGGCCCTGATGGACGGAGGCCAATGGGCAAATCTGACCAGGATATCAGGGTAAATCCCCTACACTTTTTCAAAGAACATCTTGGGATTTTTAACGACCACAGAGAGTCAGGACCTAAGTTTAATGTCTCATCTGAAAGACAGCGCTTCACTATACTGGGGCATTAGGACCCACACAGACTGCAGGTTGAGCACCCCCTGTCGGTCTCACTAACACCACTTCCGGCAGCAACCTAGCTTTTTCCATGTGGTCTCCCATCCAGGTACTGACCAGGCGCAGCCCTGCTAAGCTTCAGTGGGCGATCATGTGAGAGTTGCAGAGAGCTAGCTGCCGAGCTGTAGGCTGAGGAACACTTTTTTTATTTATTTATTTATTTTTTCTTTTAATGAGCCTGGGTTGCCATTTCCTTAGTCAAAGTTTAACTGACACTATCTTTTATGTGAGCAGAAAAACACTGCTGAAAAGATGAAGACAAGAAAAGGCCGCAGGCGCGAAGAGTTGACACAGAGAGCTGTTTGTGTTTCATTATGTGTAAATGAAGCTGCTGAATTGGTTTCATTTACTTCGAGATCTTTACATTCTGTTTGCTAGATTGCAAAGGTGACTAGATAAAAGTTGTGTGAATTCCCTCTGTCTTTCAGCTCCTGAAGTGCTAAAACTCTTTATTCAGGCCTTTTATGTGTTGAGTGACTTTGCAATATTTCAAAATAAGCACTTTGTTGCTTTCATGTACTCAGGAAGGCTTGTGGCAGATTTGCTCAGGCCCATTAAGGGTTGCTGTTAAATTGCAGTGTTGTCAAAGCCTCCAGACTAAACAGAGCTTATTGTTAAAGTCTGCCTAGGCAACCCGGCCTTTAGTTACACAATGTGCAGACCTGGTTTATTCTAAGCTAAAACTTCGCATGCATGGGTGTCTTATGGTCTACACTGAAGGCGTTTGAATGACAGTTTTCTCTTTGATTTAAAGAACATTCATGAAGATGGTTTTCACACTGATTAGACCTTGCTTGTGGTACGTCTGCACTGTGTGAGCTATTTTGTAAATCACATTAGTATAAGAAAAGTCTTTAGTCTTGAGGTGTACTTGGTTGTAGCACAAGTACTGTATTGAGTTGTATTTAAGTATGAATCCGCTTGTTAAGTGGTGACGTAGGGAATACTGTTTCCGGGTTCAAGCTGCTACTCATTAAAATGGAGAAAATGTTCGTTTATGACCTCTTTTTAGTCCTATCACACATTGCAGTGAATTTTATATAAAATCATGGTGTACACAACAGCCTCTGGGCTTGCTGCATCACAAAATCAAAAATGTAAACAATTTATAAAAATTCAATAACTTTCTGGCCATCGGATATTAGGCATGGATATATATATATATATTGCGATCATGATTTTCGAAAGTATTACATCGCTTTGTAAACGTTTATTATTACCATTTGATGAGTCTCCTCATACAGTCTGATAGAGCGCTTGGACCCGGAAGCCCCTTTGCGTGACGTCACACTTAACAAGCGGATACACACAAGCTGTGTTTCCATCCAAAGTTAGGAATTTATTTTTTAATGTATAAAATGTTTAAATTTTGCTGAAGAAATGCAAGAATAAAGCACTTTTCTGTCCTGTGTGTTAAAGACCACAAACTAGCACAATGTAAGAAGTGCCAGTGGAGTTTTTATTTTAATACAGGCTACAATCTCTTCAGACAGCAGCTCGCATCATTGCTAAATTCGTGCTTTTCTTTGGTGAAATACAATTTTGCGACAGATTTGTTGATTTATGTAAAGTATGAAATCATTAAAGTGCTAATCAATTTTGTTTTGTGTAAAGCGAAGAAATTTGTAATCATCTAAGCAAAGACCGGTTGAATACATTGAAATGTTTCTACAATATTTGTTAAATGAGTTTAAATGTTTTTTTTAATAATGTAGAAACAATATAAATGCTGTATTAAAGGGGTGGTCCACTACGATATGATATTTTAAACTTTAGTTGATGTGTAATGTAGCTGTGTGAACATAAACAACACCTCTGAATGTATTATGCTTAAAGTGCAATGCAAAGGGAGAGATTAGCTTTTATAGCTTTGCAAAGCCTAGAGTAAACGAATTTGGGGACTGAAAAAATACATCCGGGCTAGTGAGATCACAAGCGTTTCCGGTTACATTCACCTCACGCAAACATGCTATGCAGTGAAGGGGCGTGGCCAGAGGGGCTGTGATGTCATAGCAGAGAAAGCTAAAATGTCATCCAAACGCCGCTATTTCCACAGAGCTTGTTCTGTTTCTGTATTTGGCTTCCAAAGGACACAACACAAAGATAGAGTTTAATTTTAATTATGTTTCAGAGAATTATAAAAAAGATATAGCTAACATTTGACAAAGGAGAACTTTCAGAATCTCTCCCAGTTCAGTGCTGGATTCGGCTAAAAACTCCTCCAACTGACGAAGCTGTGGATTGTGAGCCACAACCTGTATTTTTATTTGTTAAAATTGATCAACTACATGCAAAGATTCTAGCGTTAACGGTATGTTGTAGCAAGGACATAAATAAGGATGTATACAATGGGAAATGCTTGGCAAAATTCATATTCAAATTTATCAGGCAAACCACTGTAAACACCCACAGTCTTCAGCAATGCTGTAGTGTCTCTCTATGCGGCCGCTTTCCGTGCATTCTACATCTCAAATAACAAACTCGCAAAATATATGAGAACGTTTCATATTACTTACACATGCTTATTTCGAATATATGTGAAAGACACTTGTCAGATTTTATTTTGGAGAGCAGGCGTGAGACTCAGCTGTGTGCTCTTCATTTTTCTGTCTGATTCAGGCTGGACTCTGACTGGACTGTTTACACAGCGCAAAAACGCGCGCTTGTAGGGGTGTGACGTAGAGCAAATCCGCGAATCACAGCACAGTATGTTAGCTGACCAATCAGAGCCTCTTGATGGCGGGTCTTTTAGAGGAACTAGGACATATGACAGTTGTTTTCATGTTAGCTGAGTAGCTGTTTAAATCAAAGTAAGATATATAAAAAACAATACATAAATTTTCTACAAGTGAAGCATGCGCACACATTGCTTTGCTTCTTATAAACACAACCCAGCCTTGAAAATACACTGTGGACCACCCCTTTAAGAACTTTACTATTCATAAATAAATATATTTTGAATTGATTTTTTTTTCATTTACTGATTTTAAAACATATATTTAATTGATTTCACTGCTTTAAATTTCAGTATTTTTCACATTTTACCCAAAGCGTTAAGTATCCTGTTGAGTATCAGTTGCAGTACTGTGTGTATTGCAGAATCTCAGTGGCAGCGTCATATGTTTTTCTGCAGCTCATATAAAGTCTATCTCATTGAAACAATTTGGGTTTAGATTATGGTAAAGTTAAAATTTAGAGGACAACAAACTGAAACCACTGCTTATGAACTGCACAATTCTATAACCTTCAATCAACTGTAATTTCAACAAGATCTCTGGTCAAGCTTTCTTAATGTACGTATTAAGAGTAATCAAAGAGATTGGAGAGCTACCAAACAATTCCTCAGCCAAATAAAGCAAGGTCTCATTTCTTTGCTTCAAAATCAAAGTATGTAATATACTGGAACCAGCACAGCTGACAAAAGTGGGCAGGCACTGATGCTATTTAGCAGAGGCTGTCTTGTTGTCTTGGATTCAAATGTCTGATTGTTTGTAAACACAAATCGTGTGAGTCAGTTCCGTGAGGGCATTTAACCAAATCATTTAGATGACAGACTTCAGCTCGTGCAATTCAGAATGACTTAAAACAACATTTGAAATGATGTTCATTGAGATTGGTCCTTTGATTAGTGTACAGTGCATCCGGAAAGCATTCATGGTGCTTCACTTTTTCCGCATTTTTTTGTTATAGCCTTATTCTGAAATGTATTAAATTCCTTTATTCCATGGTCTGTTGAAATTCTTGATTCTGATTGGCTGGAGGGTGTGCTATATTTCGTTGAAACGCACAAGTAGTTCCAGTCAGTTTTGATCACAATTCGAAATTAATGCGCTTCTCCCAAACGTTTACAGTTACTATAGCAACTTGCATGTGCTGCGCATGAAACCGATGAGGGCTATTAATGGCGGACGGAAAATCCGCAAAATTAGGAAAATACTCATAAACTATGCCACAAAATCAAGTTTTAAGAGTTTTTCAAGCGAGAATATAGTTATTTGAAAGTCAAATCGGCAGTTTATGTGTATGGTTAGCGCGTCTTTAAAAATGTTGGAAGCTCCAGGCGGTCAGCGGCAGCTCCGCGAATGGCTCCCCCGGAGGGAAGCTTTATGTCAGCCAGAGAATCTCTGGTTCTACGCCGCTGGATCTAATCTCGTGCATCTCTGTTGTTAAAACAGGATATATAATCTTTGGTGTATCTAACGGTCCGTCTTTGGACATTTGAACCTATTATTTTTTCTCAGGTGTATTTTTTTAACAGATCACAAAGATGAGTTCCATAATTAATCTATGACCATAAATAATGCAATATTACACTGATCCTGCGTGTTTGGCTGATTGCTTTTGTTTTAAATAAATAAAGCAGAATGTTCTCCTACTTGTCCCGATATGTGTTTCTTTTCCTAAATTTCCCTACATATTTAACAGCAGAGATTTCTGAAATAGGCTCTGGCTGCTTTCTCTTCATAATACGTATTCTTAAAGCGTATTTAATTGATATGGTTCTTTTTATAAGTATAATAATATTAATATTGTATGTTCATTATGAAATGTAAATCGTAGCCCAGCTTTCACAGTATTAATGTTAAGAGATATACACACAGACGAAGTGATACGTAGAAAGTAGACAAAAGAAACGTGTGACCGAATGTCTTATTTTTCCACCTGTCATCGGACTGATGAAATCACATCTTAATCATATTATCAGGTATAAACAGCACGCAGATGCTCTCTCTCTCTTTCTCTCTCTCTCTCAATTCAATTAAATTCAATTCAATAGTTGCTTTATTGGCATGACGATTATTACAAATGTATTGCCAAAGCAGTTATAAAGTTTACATAAAAATAAAAGAACATACATATGTAATAAAAAAAAACCAGTAAACACAATAAATAGTAGAAGTAAAAAAAATAATAATTAAAGATATATACGTATATTATTATCCAATATATCATATTATTATTCAATATATCATATTATTATTCAGTATATCATATTATTATTTAATATGTCATATTATTATTTAATATGTCATATCATTCACTTATATATAATATTATTATTCAATAAATCATATTATTTTCCCAGAGATGGGTTGCAGCTGGAAGGGCATCCGCTGCGTAAAACAAATGCTGGATAAGTTGGCGGATCATTCCGCTGTGGCGACCCCGGATTAATAAAGGGACTAAGCCGAAAAGAAAATGAATGAATGAATATCATATTATTATTCAATATATCATATTATTATTCAATATATCATATTATTCAATATATCATATTATTATTCAATATATTATATCATTCATATATATCATATTATTCATTTATATCAATAAAAATGATAGTAGATCACAAAACACTGTACATTTAACAATCAACATTGTAGGATAAAACAGTAATAAAAACAGTAATAATCAGTATATTTACAATGATTCAATTATAATTATCTAGATGTGTGTGTGTGTGTCTCTCTCTCTCTCTCTCTCTTTCTGTCTGCCTGTCAGTCTGTCACAGCTGGCAAAACAAATGTATTGCCAAAGCAGTTTTAAAGTTTACATAAAAATAAAAGAACATACATATGTAATAAAAAAAAACACAGTAAACACAGTAATCAGTAGAAGTAAAAAAAATAATAATTAAAGATATATACACATATTATTATCCAATATATCATATTATTATTCAATATATCATATTATTATTCAGTATATCATATTATTATTTAATATGTCATATTATTATTTAATGTCATATCATTCATATATATATATGATATTATTATTCAATATATCATATTATTATTCAATATATCATATTATTATTCAATATATCATATTATTCAATATATCATATTATTATTCAATATGTCATATTATTCAATATATCATATTATTATTCAATATATTACATCATTCATATATATCATATTATTAATTTATATCAATAAAAATAATAGTAGATCAGAAAACACTGTACATTTAACAATCAACATTGTAGGATAAAACAGTAATAAAAACAGTAATAATCAGTAAATTTACAATGATTCAATTATAATTATCTAGATGTGTGTGTGTGCGTGTGTGTGTGTGTCTCTCTCTCTCTCTCTGTCAGTCTGTCACAGCTGATTCAGTGGAGGGACTAGAAAATCTAACATCTAAAAACGGACAAAAATTTGGACAAATATTGCCCAGCAAAGAGAAAAACTAGTTTAAATATAGGCCTACCTTGGCAAATGACCATGGAATAAGGGGATAATCAACGGCTTGCCGTGCGTTAAAGGATTTTAATGCACTTCGCGGAGGCGACCACACTCCGCTGCGCATTGTGTGGTCCTTTGCCTCCACGTCGTGCATTAAAATCCTTTAGCGCACAGCAAGCCGTTGATTATCCCTTACTTATTTACTCCAAATTGTACACACAATACCCCATAATGACAAAGTGAAAAAATTGTTTTCAATTGTTGCAAATTTATAAAAAAAAACAAAAAAAAAACCTGAAGACAGCCTTTGCCGTGAAGATCTAAATTGAGCGCAGGTACATTCTGTTTCCACTGATCATTCTTGAGATGTTTCAGCAGCTTAATTGGAGTTTACCTGTGGTCATCTAATTCTGTTGTTGTAGATGTGCATGTTCAGTATTAGTGGACCCAATCTCCCTGCATAGAACCTGGTTTTAGATGTGAAACCACAAAAAAAGAGATGCTCATGCAGTAAACTGGCCTTTTAAATCTCCTTTGAAAGGAGAGGGATTGTGTCTTCCTCACTCAAGAAGAGGTGTTCAGGGTCTCCAGAGAAATCATCTGTATTGTTTGTTTCTACTTTTACCGCAGGCATACAGAGGGGAACGGGCATCAAGGCACTTCCTGAAGTCAGCAGGATCTCTTTTGTCTTGTTGACTTTCAAAGACATATTGTTAATCTTGCAGCATGTTTCTGGCCCTCTCACCTCTTTCTGACTTACTGTTGTCTCTGCAGAGCTCACACTGTAGTGGTGATGGTCATAAATTTGTTAGTGATGAACTTCTGAACCATGTGTTTGTGTGCAAGCGTACATGTGTGTACTGCATTTGAGTGCAGCACACACGCACGTTTGCATTTGAGTGCAGTACACACATTCTACAGTCAAAAAAATGCTGGGTTGTCATAATCCAATGTTGGGTCAAATACAGACAAACACAGTTCTTTCAACAACATCAGTCACATCTTTGCATGTTTCAGTTACATTTTAAATGACAAAAGTTGTAGTTTTTCAATTTTATCTTTCCATCCATCTGTCTATCCATCCATTTATCCTTCCATCCATCTATCTTTCAATCCTTCCATCTATCCTTTCATCCATCTATCCTTCCATCCTTATCTTTAATTCCTTCCTTCACATCCATACATTCTTCTATCAATCCATCTATCTTTAGATTCCTCCATCTATCCATCATTCTATCATACCATCCATCCTTCAATCTTTTCATCCATCCTTTCTTCCATCCTTCCTTCCATCCATCAATCTGTCTATCTTTCCATCCATCCTTTCTTCTTTTCATTCATCCATTCTTCCATCCATGCATCCATCCATCCATACATCTTCCTTTCTCTCTTTCTTCCTTCCTTCCTTCTATTAATCCATCTATCATTCCATTCTTCTATCCACTCATCCATTCATCCTTCTATCTTTCATTCCATCTTTCATTCCATCTTTTTATCCAACCTTCCATCTATCCTTCCATATATCATTCCATCCACCATTCAATCTAGCTATCCATCCATCCATCCATCTATCCTTCTATCAATCCATCTATCCTTCCATCCATCCATCCATCCATCGATCCATCCATCCATCTGTCCTTTTATTAATCCATCTATGATTCCATTCTTCCATCTTTCCACTCATCCATCTATCCTTCTATTTATCCTTCCATCTATTTATCCTTCCATCTAACATTCCATTCACTCACCAGTCTATCTCTTTATCCATCCTTCTATCTATCCTTCCATATATCTTTCCATGCATCATTTAATCTAGATATCTTTCCATCCATCCATCCATCCATCCATCCATCCATCCTTATATCAATCC
>CAIGQQ010038854.1:3798152-3841473 GCA_903798035.1 Danio albolineatus | reverse complement strand
TTCTAGAGTATATATAATCTTTATATATATATATATATATATATACTGTATATATATATACATACTGTATATAGTTCTGAATGGTTCTGCACAGCACAGTGCACAACATATGTGAGCATTCCCTTTGGTGCATTTCTTATCCTTCATGTTCAGCTAGTCGTGCAGCTTCATACTTCCAGTCACCGTAGCCTGCTGTCAGCGCAGACTGCATGTGTCACTGTCCTCAAATGATCCATGCGAGAAACAAAGCACTGTATATTTTGTGGTGGAAAAAAGCAGTCATTTTCTTGCATTAGTTTTACAATTTGCTAAAAGTATCTCTTTTGGGGCTCTATTTTAACAATCAAAGCGCAAAGTCTAAAGCGCATGATACATTAAGGCATGTCTGCATCAACTTTTAAGAATGCTACTAATAAGCTATTTTAAGAATGGAAAAATGCGGTCTGTGCCCTGGCGCATGGTCCAACAAGGTTGTTCTTATTCTCTTAATGAGTTATCAGTGTGTTTTGAGCATAACGTTCGTTAAACCAATCAGAGTATCATCTCCAATTCCCTTTGAGATTCAGTTGTGTCGCGCCATGGCGGGTTTGCTATTTACATGGCAGATTTTGTGGAAAAGCTGAACGCTTCACTAGTGAGAAAACAGTTAAACAGACCATCTGCAGCACGAGAATAAAGAACAAGCCTCCACCATTCGGCCTCTTTACTCTTTAACCTTTCACTTTCGTGAAGTAAGTAAACGGTGGAAACTCACTCCACTTAAGGCATCCATAAGCCTACATAGTTATTTTCATATTTCGTTTGTTAAGCGCAAAGATATGTTTCAAACTAAACTATTTTAAAATTCTGTTTTAATTTCCAACAAATGAATAAATGAACAAGTTATATCCAAGCACACTTTCTATTGTCCCATATGGTGATGCATACGTCTCCAAAACTAGACAAATGTGGACAAAATTGGACAAATCTGAACTTGTTTTTTATTAAAAACAAATATAAATATGCATAATAAATAATAATTAATACTACTACTAATGATAACATTATACATATGCAAATTGTAATTAATAAACAAACCACAACAGAGCTGGATTTCAAATCTACGATGTGAAGAAGGCATGGGAGGAGGTAGTGGTTTTTATACTTATGTAGAAAGTAATTATTTTTGCACCGGTCTCTTTCAAATCTGCGGTGTGGAGACATTTCAGTTTTGCTGTTGAGTATAATGCAGAGGAAAAATACAGGAATAGATAGCTGACCAAAGTGTAATTGCACTTTACTTCCTGAATGAAGGATACTGTACTGGAGTACTGTTAAGTTTAATTAAGAGAGTTTTTTATGTTTACTGAAGTATAAATATGTTTATTTAAAATGGTTTATTAATGTTTATTAGCTTCACATGTATGTCTCTTTTCAAAATGTAGGAATTAATGTGTTCCCCAGTTTGCAAATGGGCAACCAGCAGCTGTGAGATTTCATTGTTAATTTTTTTTAATTATACAATACACTGGGAAATTTTGGGATTTTAAGTAAAATAAAGGAGTATTGCGATAAATCGTTTAAATTTTTTTTCTCCTTATTCTCTTACTGTTCCTATTGCCTAAGCATAGTAAAACAATAATAAAACACTAATGTGTCAAGCCATCAGAACCGAACTGAACCGAAAACTGTTTTAAAAGACAGAGGTATGTATTGAACCGTAGGCTAACTGTATTGTTGCATCCCTAGTAGAAAGTAATAATTTTTGTAACATTTTAATCTTTAAAATGTATTTATATGTAAAGATATTTGTGTATTGCTGTACATCCTGTGTGTATTAAGCAATATGTAAGTGTTCTAAATCCGCATAGGTGCATAATTAACACGCTCAAAATTAAATATACAAAAATAAATATAAAATATTATGCACGCATATGTGCATAATTAACACGCTAAATACAAAAACTCTGTGCTAAACTTTAGACCAGCTTTTAGTTGGTCAATGGCACAGTCTATTTCTGTTGCCTCAAAATAGTGCGTGCCAGCAACGTGCCAGCAATTCGCCTTAACACACCTCCTTTTTAGAGCAGCATACTTATGAGTCCACAAAGCGACGCAAATGGATTTGCTATTTAAACAGCTTGGTGCAAAACTTGAAAATTACAGTTGCACTGGTCTGAAAATAGCAACAACTTCTGCCATACACACCTTGCGCCTTATTGTGCTGGGTGTATGATAGGGCCCTTGGTGTTCTGGCAACTTTGAGGTCTCCTTTTATAAAGCCTCAACCCAAAAGTTTCCAGTTCTGTTATCAGGTTAGGGCTGACACTACATGTGTATCGCAAACTGTTACCATTCCAGGGATGGCTAAATACGGATAAACTGAAGGTTAACACTGGAGAAACAGACTAGACTTTGAGAATCGAACACTCTGAAGCAGTTCAGGTCGTCTAGTGTTAGTGCACTCTTCCAGTGTATCAGTGCTGAGCAAAATCAAAGTCTGAAGGAATATTAATGGACTCGCTAATGATAATGATCAAGCATCAGCTTTCTTTCTCTCACTCTCTATCAACCCCTCTCCCTTTCCTCTTTCTGTGCTGTAAGTGCCTCCTTTATGAAAGACGTCGCCCCACACCCACACTTGCACAAACTGACAACTGTGGAGTAGTTTGGAGTTACACAGAGTACAGGTTCCTTTATGTTCTTGGCACCTCAGTGTGGAGATAAGGGAAGAACAGGAGATGATGACAGGAAGGTTGTTGTCTGGTGGGAAAGTGAGAAAGTGGTTTTCAATGGTTTTTCAATACATGACATCTCTCTGTTCATTGGGCCAAAATAGGATTGAGTTTGAATGATGCTTTTCTTCTTTGGTCCAGAGCTCATGGCACCCATTTCCAGTACGTTTCCACTGTGTGATGGTCCATCCCAGATGCCTCCGAGCTCAGAGAATTTGAAGGGTGCTTCTGGACACTGTTAACATATGGCTTCCTTTCGGCACACTACAGTTTTAACTGGCATTTGTGGATGTAACAAATGCTGCATTTACACTGCATGCTTCAAGCAACCCAATTCCGATTTTTTTTTTCTCCCATGTGGCAAAGATCGGATATGGCCCATGGACATGTAAGCAGGAAAAAAACACATGGATTCCGATTTACTCAAATCAGAATCAGGCCTTGTTCATATGTGTACATTTATCCAATATGAATTAGATCTGTGTCCTTGTGTTTGCAGTGTAAGTTGGTAGATTGGATTTTCACCTGTCAATGCGAGTCGTGCATCATTAAAAACCATAGTGAGTGATGTCAACTCTGACACTTTCATTTCGGAACAGACTTCAGCACATACACGAGGTAAGCATGCTAACGAGAGAGAGAGAAAGAGAGAAACATTCGCCATGTAAACAATATAGGCTAAACTAAAACTGTTGCAAACATCACATGCATAAATCACGCCATGGAAATGACGTTAGGTGACATTAAATGCCTGCTGGTTTAAATAAAGCCTAAATTCAGATTTCAAATGAGAACTTTTCTGTCATAACTATAGTTAAACAACTTAAAAATTAAACCATGCGAACAGATTAAAAACAGAATGCAGAAAAGAGCGCCTTTTTATTTTCAGCTGTTAGTTAGTTCCTTTTTTCTTGCTTATTGTGCCTTTTGCAGAATAAATACAAACAATTGGATACGAGCCACTTTTAAAAGATGAGGTAAGTGGATCATCAAAAAATTTTTTTAAAAAAAAATAATAATAATAATAAAAAAAAATCGGATACAGCCACTAAATCAGAACTGATCATCAAGATCTGCAGTGTAAATGCAGCCTAAGTATTGTGGTAAATGACAACGGTTTGCCAAAGTAGTCCTGAGCCCATGTGGTGATATTGCTTAGATGAATGACTTGATGCAGTGCCTTCTGAGGGATCGGAGATCACGACTGTTCAGCTTAGGCTTGTGCTCTTGTCTTTAACGCACTAGACCTTTCTTGGATGCTGCTTTTGTACCAAATCATAATTACAATCACCTGTTGACATCACCTGTTTCAAATCACATCATTATTTAACCAGTTTACCTGATTACTAGCCCTAAACTGCTCCTATCCCAAATGTTTTGGGAATGTGTTGCAGGTCTGAATGACAGGAAATGATGTATATTTACAATTTAAATGTTGACCAGATAAAACTATAATATATACATTAAAAAGAAATATTTTGTGTTCATATTGTCTGCAATAAAATACAAGTCAAAGTAAATTTGGAAATCACTCCTTTCTTTTTTTTTATTTGCGTTTTCCATACTGTCCCAACTTTTTCTGATATTTTTCTTTTTCTGTAAGTCGTCACTCCAAAAAAACTCAAGAGTTGTGTTGATTCAGCTCATTTTAAATAAGTAGTTTGAAACTCCAAGAACACTTCTGTGCACCAAAAAAATAAAAAATAAATAAATAACATGTAAATAGGATTTTGTTTACCAATGTCTTACGCGTCAGTATGTGCATTTACTCTGGCCAGTACGATGTATTGCCATTAGAGTCAGCAGCGCAACACAACACAGAAGCACCTTATTGCCCAAAGTAAACTCACACCCTGATCTCAGATGGAAGACAAAGGCAAGCAATGTTGTATTTACATTTTTTTTTTTGTCACATAAACATTTTCTTGGTGTTTCATATTATTACAGTTGAACTTCTGACGTCACATGGGATGTTTTGACAACATCCCATTTTGGTTCCTTTTCTAGACTTTGAATGTCTGCATGACCATGTCTATAAAGGAGAACACTCAGATTGAATCTGAAATATCTTCATATTTGGAGATAAACAAAGATCTTGTATGTCAAAGAAGGGGACATACGGTTGAGTAATTAATAGCATAATTGTCATTGTTGGGTGCGCTAGTCCTTTAACCCACCAAGTAGGACATGTTTCTAGATTAACATCTGTGTTTATTCTGGAACAACATTCCAATCAGCCAATAAGAATTAAGCGATACGTTTACCGTTTATGTTAAGTTCAGGCTTACGGTTAGGTTTATGCACTTCTACATGATTGTTATCCAATTATTATTCCCCTCTGCTTTTGGGAATAATTTACAGTTATGGTTGGGTTTAGAGGTATGGATTACATTTTTGAACAGAAATTATGTTTCAGGATCAGATGTTAATCCAGGATCGCATTGTACTTAGCAAAATCATGATGTGTCCCTTTAACCACCTCTGTAAATGACATGATGGTGAATAGTTAATGACTGATTTTTCGTTTTTAGGTGAACTAAGGGCCAGGAAATCCCCCCAATTTCTGCAATGATTAGTTGTTTACCACTTTTGAGAAGTGCTGTCAGAGTGACTGTGTTCAGCTGCGGAGTGGAGGAAGAAAAACAGTCAACAACGACAGCTGCTTAACATTCAGACAGTTTGATTTCGCTTTGATGGTGTTAAAAGCATCTCGGTGCATGCTCCCGGTAAACGTACACGACTTTTCACAATTACACGCGTCAAAATGAACAGATATTCGATGCTTTTGTACGCTCTCTGCACATTACAGGCACACATAAACTCAGCTAGGATTAACGCACAAATAAATGCATAGCCCTTTGTGTTTTTACCCTGCATCAATAATACTGGTGACAATGACAAAGCAAACGAATCATGTTTTTGTCCAAACATTGCGGTCTATAGAGAATTTAGGCTGTGCAGATACTCTAAGAACGTTAAAATCAAACACTTCACTTTTAATCTATGAACGCAGCGTCTTTTCCTCACTGCATGAGATCTCACTGACTGAAGTGTCTGTCACTCGGGAAAGCATTGCATGCTGTTGTGAATACTTAAGCGAAGCATCTTCTGATTGGATAAGGTCAGGCAGTCTTTTTAATATAAGACACCAACATGTCACGTAGTAAGACTGTAATGTGCTACATTAGTTCCTGCACTTCGACTTAGTGCAGGTCGGAGGATGAAAATAGCACATAAAAAGCTCAAAATGAACCAGTGTTCAGCTTCAGTTCAAATTATATGATGCTCATGTTGTTTCTATTATACCCTCTTGAGGCCCAAGGTGTTTTTTTACATGCATTTTTATTTGTCTTTGCTATTTGGGCTTATTGGGACCTAATTAGAATGAACCCTAAGTATCATCTTTTGATATGATGTACTCTTAGAGAAAAATCATGTCCATATTAGTGTACACTCGTGGTCTGAATTTACATAAAACACTTTTTCCTGCCTTTTTAAAAAAATGTTTGCTTGCTTTGACTATGAGAGTAAAAACTACATTTTTTTCCATTTTAAAAATAGTGTTTGGGACATTTCATATGCTGCAAAATAGCTGCAGGATGACACTGTATGTCTTTACAAAATATAAAACATTCAAAGTATTTTAAATAGCCGTTTAAGAGCTAAAATGTGTTGTCTGTGTAAGTGGACACTCAAGCCCTAGGAGGATACTGTTGGTAACAAAAGCTCTGTAAAATGTTTTAGTGTGTCACGACTCTTTAGGCCTCTGTATATTCCTTTCAAGAATTCACACTTAGCCGATGATTGATAATAAAGCGTATTTGGCATGCTGTCCTGGGAGAGAGCCCTGAGCTCAGAATATCCTTGAGCCCGGGGCTCCCTCCCGTTTAAAAGGCGAGAGGAGAGTTTGAGCTCAGGTAAGTCTCGAGAACTCCCCCCGCTTGTGAACGTACTGAGATATATCTGGCTAGGTTGCCTTAGGATGCTACTCAGGAGTAGTCAATTTACTTATGTAGTATTTTTTTTGCACGGTGGGAGGAAACCGGAGGACCAGGGGAAAACCCACATGAACACGGGGAGAACATGCAAACTCCACACAGAAACGCCGACTGGCTTGGGGAGAGGCCGAACCAGCGGTGTTCTTGCTGTGAGGCAACGGTGCTAACCACTGGGCCACCGTGCCGCCCTATGGAGAAGGGGAGGAGTTGGGGTGGAAGGGTTGATTCCTCAGGACAAAGATAACTGGAGTAGCGAGCTCTGGTAATTTATGGTGTGTCAGGATTCTTCAGATTGGAGCAATATGCAGAGCTGATGTGGTACCAGCTGTGTTCAATCATAAGCACGTGATCCTCTCGAAATTAGTTTATAAACAAACCCCACTTAATGCCTTTTTTGCACTAGCAACAGCTTTGTAAATGCCTGTTGCTCTGGGTGGCGATGTGCTGCAAATGCAGGTCTGTGTAGGTCTACAGCATGGAGAACACAACCGGCCTCTGCAGGAGCTAAGAGAGGGTCACGTGAGCTCTGCTGTTCCTCCTATTGGATGTCGAACAAGAAAGGCGCTCTTCATTTGCATATAGTTGAAGGATTCTCAACTTTGTCACATCGCTCGACACGTTCACCTGGTCGCCAATGGTCACTGTTGCTTGCATAGACGGAGGTCACCTGAAGTTGCTCACTCTGCGTTAAAATGAACATTGCTGCTGCGAGTCACTTGTAGTGTGAATGAGGCTTAAAGTCTGCTTGAATCGGTACTTCCATCTGAAGTGGAATATTGAGTAGGGGGGTGGGGATTTCTTTTTGTGCATCATTCCCTCATAGCGAACTAACAGTAAAAGATTGTGCGCCCAACACGGAAGCAAATGGTCCAATTTGGTTGAGTACCAAAACAAACATTTGTTCCTGTTCAATAGAAGAATAAAAAAGAAAAAGAAAAATAATTTAGATTTCACACAGAGTACAAAGTTTCTTGAATTCTTGGTTAGTCTCTTACTGTGCATTCACACCGAAGGCGGCGAATGTAGCCGGAAGTCATTCTTTTTCAATGGTACTGTAGCTGGTGGCGAAGAGCAGCATGTCTTCGCCTGTGTGGGCATCAAGGAGAGTTGAAATCAAGTAAACTCTATGGTAATGAGTAGGGCCACACTGAATCTGTGCACGCAGATTTCCACAGATATCTGCAGATTTTTAGCCCATCATTGATTCTGTTTATTTACTTTATTCAGTTTTTAAATTAATTTCAGTAATAATATTGACTAATATGAAAATATTCATATGATTTATTTACAATACAGTTTGTAAAGTGTTATTTTCTGTCTTTTAGTAGAGATTTTATTTGAGAGACTTGCTTTGTTTACCAAATAAAGTGGATCTAATTGGATTCGCATTGTAAACATTAAATAAAAGTTAAAAAGGTATTACTCTTAATTTTATTTTTAATTAAGTTTTTAGTTATGATACTCCCAAAATCATTCTGCATAAATCTGCAGATTTTTAACAAAATACTTTCGCAGAAATAGCTAAAAATGTCCGCAGATTCCGTCTGTCCCTAGTAATGAGCTATGACACAGGTCGGCTGTAAGCACTTAGAATGTAAACGTCAACCACTTGAGAGGATTCCAGAGAACACAGTCCCTTTGGTTCTGACCCCAGTTGTTTCCGAGGGTTTGATTATTGTAGTCACTAGATTTTCAATTATTTACTATGTTTTCTTACAGGAGCATAAACAAAAAAAAAAGTTTCTGGTGAGTTATTGATGTGCATATTCTTTTTTTTAAAAGCTGTAATCTCATGTTAACTATAACGACAGTGCGAAACAGTATTGCTGCTGCAGAATATTTCAGAATATTTCAGACATACAGTATGGACACACCACACACAACAATTTGACCTTCCATAGTTAAATGAATTTGATAAAAAGTTTGCAATGTATTATAAGCAGGAATGTAAGTCATTTGCTGACATGCTGCAACGACCCCTTTAAATACGAGATCAGTGTAACAAGTTTTGACGCTTCCACCCACAGAGTTGACAGGCAGCACTGTCGCCAGGATGGCCAGAGCGAACTTTGACGCTCTTGCCACCTTCGGTGTCAACGCACAGTAAGTTCAGGAGAGAAAAATTGAAGAATGGCATTAAAGTGCAGTGTATTTTCTGAAGACAACATGATTCTCAACCTTTTTGCCCCCAAGGCCCAACTATTAAAAATAAAGGTTCTTTATTGCCCTTTTTGTCTCTATGAAAAAACCTTTAACAGCCATAAAACCTTTCCATTTGACAAAATGTTCTTTATGTTGAAAATGGTTCTTGAGAAAATTAAAATGCCCTTCACTCTAGGAAATAAATAGTTTCTTTAAGAGCTACTGGCTGAAACGTTCTTTAAAAAAACAAAACTTTTATCTGGCAGCACAGCAGCAAACAAATACTGAATGAAGGAATTAATCTTTATTTTTCATCACAATCTCACTGCAGTTTGTAACTTTTTGATGTGTGTGCAACTTGTATAAATCTGTCTGTTCTCATTTATTCGGTTTGGGGGCCTGCCTCCATTTAAAAATTATTTTGTTTTTGTGCGAGTAAAATCATGGCTAAAATCAGTAAAATAAAGTTGACCTTCAGCATGCACTGGGGTGGTTTGCTGCCGAGTGTGATGCGGCTGGGATGAGAATCAGCACCTCCAAGTCTGAGGCCATGGGGCTCCACTGGAAAAGGGTGGTTTGCCATCTGCAGGTTGGAGGAAAATCCTTACCCTTGAGGGAGAAGTTCAAGTATCTTGGGGTTTTGTTCATGAGTGAGGGAAGGACGGAACCTGAGACTGACATGCGGATTGGTGCAGCGGCAGGAGTAATGTGGTCGATGTACCGTCCCATTGTGATAAAGAAGGAGCTGAGCCGAAAGGCAAAGCTCTCGATTTACCGGTCAATCTACGTTCCTACTCTCACCTATAGTCATGAGCTTTGAGTCATGACCGAAGGGACAAGATCTCAGATACAAGCGACAAAAATGAGTTTCCTTCGCAGGGTGGTAGGGCGCACCCTTATAGATAGGGTGAGGAGCTCTGTCACCCATGAGGCGCTGCTTTTCCACATCGAGAGAAGTCAGCTGAGGTGGCTGGGGCATCTTTATCGGTTGCCTCCTAGACGCCTACCTAGGGAGGAGTTCCAGGCATTTCCCACCAGGAGGAGGCCTCAGGGAAGACCCAGGATGTGGGGAACGCCTCGGGATGTGCTGGAGGAAGTGTCTGGGGAGAGGGAAGTCTGGGGTTCTCTCCTAAGACTGCTGCCTCCGGGACTCAGCCCCAGAAAAGCGGATGAAAATGAAATGAAATGAAATGAAATGAAATGAAATGAAATAAAATCAAAATCAAAATTTACTACAAATAAACACTGTTATGACAATCCATACAATAGTTACTTATGTTTTCGTGTGAGATCAGGCTGTTGTTTTTAAAACTGTTCAAGTGTTACAGTGGTTGAAAGTAGACAAACTCAGGGCACACTTTACAATAGGTTTTCGTTGGTTAATGTATTTACTAACAGAACTAAGTATAAAAAGATACTTATGCAGCATTTATTAATCATAGGTCAAACGTAACTGATGCGGCACGGTGGCTCAGTCACCTCACAGCAGGACGATCGCTGGTTTGAGTTGTAGCTGGGCCAGTTGATTAATTGATTGATTTTATTTGACAATTATGACAAAAATATACAAACAAGTGCAGTTAGACTAATTCATACATATTTTAAAAACTGTCAAGGATAAAATACACAAAAAAGCCACGGGATTATTTCCATTGTGGTCCTCGATATTCTTAAAAAATGGACGAGCAAATCATAAATGGAGTGCAAACATCATCAGCTCAACAACTCAACACAACAAAAATCCTCAACTTTAATTGTAAAACAACCATTTTTTAAATTAGTTGGCATTTCTGTATGGAGTTTGCATGTTCTCCCTGTGTTGGCATGGGTCCAGAAACATGCTATAGGTGAATTATTTATTCATTTTCTTGTCGGCTTAGTCCCTTTATTAATCCGGGGTCGCCACAGCGGAATGATCCGCCAACTTATCCAGCATTTATTTTACGCAGCGGATGCCTTTCCAGCCGCAACCCATCTCTGGGAAAGCTATAGGTGAATTAAATAAACTAAGTTGTCTGTAGTATATGGGTTTGTGTGAATGAGTGCGTATGGGTGTTTCCCAAAACTGGGTTGCAGCTGGAAGGGCATCCACTGTGTAAAACATATGCTGGATTAGTTGGCGGTTCATTCCACTGTGGTCACCTCTAAAATATAGGCTAACCCGAAGGAAAATTAATGAACTTTAGATAATGCATAAGTCAACATGAACAAACAATGAACAAATACTGTAATAAGTGTGTTGTTCGTCATTTATTAATATTAGTAAATGCATTAACTAGCATGACAACCTTACAAGTTTTACCCAAACTCAAAACAATTTAGAAGGCCTTAGAAATGTCTCTCTTCATCAAAAGTAGCTTATCTTCAGCAATATTAATGCACTCTTCACAGACGCTCTAATGATAACGATCAAGCGTTTGCTTATCTCTTTCTCTCTTCCCCTCCTGTTTCTTTTTCATGCATGAACTTGGTGTTAATTGCCAGTTATATCCATATCTTTCCTCTTCCTGTCCCTGCTCAGTAAGAGATTTGATTAAATAATAAAAAGTTTTTCCGACGCTGCTATTATCCACGTCTTTTCACTCATGTCTGTTGCCGTTATGAAAGGAAAAAGAAAAGAGTTTTAAAAATCAGCTTTTTAGATCAAAGTTCAATACAGCTCGAGTTATTAAAGGGGTTTTGATGAGAAATGTGTTCTAATGTGTTTTCATACACGAAAGCCTTGAAGTAGGGAAATATTGTTTCTGGCAAGACAGAAGAAGTTAAAAGTGAGGGTTGATTTTATAAGATTTCAAGGGCTTGGAAGTAATTTCCTTTCATGACGATTGACAATCATCTTCTGAATTAAGCTTATCCAGATGTCGCGTTTGCAGAAAAGGCCAAGAAAATTCCAAAGAAAAAGTAAAGGGAATATCGGGAGACTGGAAATAAATAAATATTCACATATTTTTCGCAAGTACTCAACATTGATAACCCCTAGTCAAACATAATGGAGTAAAAGTATGCTGCTGAAAGCCTGGGTCTTTGATCCTCTCAGGAGCGAGAAGCAAAGAAAGAGAGCCGCTTCATGTAGTCGCATCAAAAACAGCGAAAACACCCTAAAAAAATTGTGTTTTTTCATCTTTTCAGGTGTAAATATCTCTCTGGTTTGCTGGGTCTGTGTGCACAGAATGTGGTGAGTTATGCAGAAGGGCAGCAGAGGGCAGAGACTAGAGATATAGCATGAAAGCACACCCTCGCCGTACATCCATAAAACTTCACCTAACCAGATAATAAGTGTCTCACATGCAGCTTCTTTCAACTGACTCATGAGCTTCTGGCGTTTTACAGCACTCGCTGCCTTACACTGGTTTAGTTAACAAGAAATTAAACGAAAAGGACTTGTCTGTCTTACTATATTTACCCTCGCGTGGATTTAAAAATGAAGAATATATTGATTTATTTAGGAGCGATTTAATTGTAACTGCATAGGTCATTATGAAAACAAAAAACTACATTTAGATTGGAGTGGTGTCAGAAACACAGTTAAAGTCACTAACCTAGGCTCATTCTGAAAACATATTCCTATATACTATTTCTGGAGAGTGCTAAATACGTCCCAGGAACTACGTTTTTTTTCCAGTTTTTGTTTTCGCAAATCTGCCAGAGGCCACTGTGTACTCTTTTTGAGGTCTGGAAATTGTCTTGCGAGTGCCATTCACACTTGTTCTTCTTGCGTAAATCCACCAGAGGCTGCTGTTGTCTGACTTACTGGCTCACTGAATGACTGACCAATCGGCTGACCCGCCCTCCTCCTTCCCTAAATCCAACCGATAGTGTTTTCAAAAGCACTGATTGACCCACCCACCCACCCCCTTCCCTAAACCTAACCAATATTGTTTTCAAAAGTACTGATTGACTCACCCACCCCCTTCGCTAAACCTAACTGATAGTGTTTTTAAAAGTACTGATTGACCCACCCACCCCCTTCCCTAAATCCAACCGATAGTGTTTTCAAAAGCAATCCAGATAAAAATTCAATTCAATTCAATTCATCTTTATTTCTATAGCGCTTTTACAATGTAGATTGTGTCAAAGCAGCTTCACATTGTAGGTTATAGTAAATTGAAACAGTGTCAGTCCAGTTTCTAGTGTTGGAGTTCAGTTCAGTTCAGTGTGGTTTAATATTCACTAATGAGATTCCAAACACTGAAGAGTAATCCATCGATGCGCAGCTCTACAAGTCCCGAACCATGCGAGCCAGTGGCGACAGCGGCGAGGAAAAAAAAAAGAAAGACCTCGCACAACCTGATTTTTAGATCTTACCACATTTTCACCCAGTTTTTTTAATTGTTTGTTCATTTTTTGCCTTTTGTTTTTGTCTTACCTGTTTTCTGGAACCGTTCTTTGTCGGACTTAATCCCTGTCATTGCGGTCAACTCCACCCCAGGTCACAAATCCGGCGACGTTGGTGGCGAGTCATTGGTAACAGCAGAAATACATTCATACGAAAGTAAGCGATCAGCTGGTAAGCTCAAACAGGAATGGCGTCATAAGTGTTCATTTAAAGATGAAATACAGCCATATTTAGCTCTGGCTACATAATTTGGATCTCCAGATATGTATATCGGAGTAGTCTATGTTGAAATTCTCCCACCGAACCCCCCTACGTTATTTCTTTTACTTGACTGAAAGTTTTCATGGCGACACATCAAGTTTATCATGTGACACACCGGATGATTTAGAAATGTCGATGAAGATAGTTGTAGAAAGGAAATGAGGATATATATATATATGTTGATTGGAGGATCATGATTAGCTAATGTGGGCCAGCTGGGTCAATAATGAGCACGATTCCTAAATCACTATAAATAACCAGAGTATCTTACCTTAGCCATCTTCGTCTTGAAGAATCCCCCCTTCCACCCCTACTCCTCCCCTTTCCTTATCGGGGCAGCACGGAGGCCTAATGGTTAGCACCATTGCCTCACAGCAAGAATGTCACTGGCTCAGATCCTACCTGGCCAAGTTGCCATTTCTGTCTGGAGTTTGCATGTTCTCCCCGTGTTTGCGTGGGTTTTCCCCGGGCACTCCAGTTTCCTCCCACAGACCAAAAACATGTAACATAAGTAAGTTGACAAACTAAATCGGCATCATAGATAAGCATAGAATTCAGCATACACACTCCAGAGCCATTCATAATCTACATTCGCAATCGGGGGAGTTCTCGAGACCTACCTGAACTTGGACTCCCCTCTCACCCTGCAACAGGGGGGAGCCCCGGGCTCGAGGATCCCACGAGCTCAGGGCTCTCTCCCGGGACAGCATGCCAAACACGCTTTATAATCAATCATCGGCAAGGGCGAACTCTTGAAAGGTAATTTATACTAGTGATGTCAAAGTATTTTTTTAGCAGCCAATTCTCTAGTCCTCAAAGTTCAATGATGCTAAAGAAAAATGTTTAATATTATCATGCAATGCTAAGGAAACATTTCTTATAATTATCTTTGTGTATTTGTTTTTGTAAAAATGCTGATAATTTGTTTTACTTTTGTTTTTAAACCTAAAATATCAGAGCATTTATTTATTTTATTTATTTATTTATTTAATTTCATTATTTATTTATTTATTTTACTGTCACTTTCGATCAAGTTCATGCATCCTTCCTGAGTTATACATTTCATTCATGTGTGCAAACATGCGTGTTAACAGCATATAGGATTTTCAGCCAAACTGTAACAGTAAATCAATTACGAATCCCAAAACTGATCTCATCACAGTGCATTACGGGATTGTTTTTTTCCCATGAAGTATACATGTAATGATTATGTAGGCAGCTCAGAAGGTTAAGAGATCTGACCACCAACTGACCTTAAAGCTTAAAGAGCGTGTCCAGTCTGGAGGGAAAGCGAGGGTCAAAGGCCTGTGTGAGCGTTGACAGAGATCTTCAGTCTTTACTGGATTCTCCCACACTCGTTTGGAAATACTCCCATACACAAGCAGCATTAAAAGCAGACTATTGATATGCATGACCCTGTAGGTCTTGAATACATTAACACAATCACATGTCATTATCTGACAGCCGAAGCTGAAGAATTCTCCAAGCTAAATTCTGTACTCTTTCTACATCTCATTTTACCCTCTTGGTGTACTGGATTTGTTCACATGGGTGCAACTTTTAAGGCAACACACTGCAGGTGAACATGGTAAAATAAGTGACAGTTATACTTCCCCAGTTGATTGATTACATTAAGAATGACAAACATTTTTGTTTCATTAGTTTACTAAAGTGTTATCTCTAAATATGCAAATGGCCATGATTAAATATGCACTAATTTGCATACAGTTCTAGCACAGAAATTCTGAACATTAGATGAAGACATGTTCAGAATTCTCCTTTCAATGTTTTTACATATCAGAGTCAAAGCTTTTCTCAAAGGCAAGTCTCTTTTTATGACTCCAGAAAAAATGACATTTTCAAAGTGTTTAGAAAAAAAAGTTTTATACAATCAAACAAATTATGTACACTCACCGGCCTCTTTATTAGGTACACCTAACTAGTATCGGGTTGGACTCCCTTTGCCTTCAGAACTGCCTTAATCCTTTATGGCATAGATTCAACAAGGTACTGAAAATATTCCTCAGAGATGTTAGTCCATATTGACATGATAGTATCACACAGTCACTGCAGATTTGTGGGCTGCACATCCATGATGCGAGTCTCCCGTTCCACCACATCCCAAATGTGCTCTATTGGATTGAGTTCTGGTGACTGTGGAGGCCATTTGAGTACAGTGAACTCATTGTCATGTTCAAGAAACCAGTATGAGATGATTCACGCTTTATGACATGGAGCTTTATCCTGCTGGAAGTAGCCATCAGAAGATGGATACACTGTGGTCATGAAGGGATGGACATGGTCAGCAACAATACTCAGGTAGGCTGTGGCGTTAATACGATGCTCAATTGGTACTAATGGGGCCAAAGTGTGCCAAGAAACCATTACATTATATCACCCACACCATGACATCACCTATGTTTTCATGTTGTTGACACCAAATTATGACCCTAGCATGCAAATGACACAGCGGAAATTGAGACTAATCAGACCAAGCAGCGTTTTTCCAATCTTCTATTGTCCAATTTTGGTAAGGCTGAGCGAAAGCCTCAGTTTCCTGTTCTTAGCTGACGGGAGTGGCACTCGGTGTGGTCTTCTGCTGCTGTAGCCCATCCGCTTCAAGGTTGGACGTGTTGTGCGTTCAGAGATGCTCTTCTGCATACCTTAGTTGTAACGAGTGGGGAGTTGTAACGAGTTATGGGAGTTACTGTTGCCTTTCTATCAGCTCAAACTGGTCTTGTCATTCTTCTCTGACCTTTGGCATCAAAAAGGCATTTGCGACAACAGAACTGTCCCTCACTGGATTTTGCCTCTTTTTTGAACCACTCTCTGTAGACCCTAAAGATGCGTCTGAAACCGTATACTTCCATACTATACAGTGCTCTAAAATCAGTATGCGAGCCGAGTAGTATGTTCGAATTCATAGAATTTGAAAGGATCAGGATGCGAGAAGTACCTGTATGACCTACTACTTCCAGCGAGATTCTGAAGTGCGTATCCCATGCACCACGAGCTATCCCATGATGCCTCGCGAGAGAATTCATGAATGGGAGTGAAGCGACGCAACTGCAGTGGGTAGGTCATGTGATCATGATAAAATGGCAGATGTAGTACGTCTGAATTCCATTCATACTGCTCACATTCATACAGTATAGAAAGCACTTTTTTAACAGCCGAGTAGTACATTTATATTCAAATGCAGTACCTACTGAGTAGTAGGCAGTTTTGGACGTAGACATGGTTGTGCATGAAAATCCCAGTAGATCAGCAGTATCTAAAATACTCACACCAGACCCTGCCATGTTCAAAGTCACTTAAATCATCTTTCTCCTCCATTCTGATGCTCGGTTTGAACTGCAGCAGATCGTCTTAACCATGTCTACATACCTATATGCGTTGAGCTGCTGCCAAATGATTGAGTGATTAGAAATTTGCATTAAAGAGCAATTGGACAGCTGTACCTAATAAAGTGTCCGGAGAGTGTATATATACTGTAATTGAAATCTACAGACACAAATTCATAGTGTGAAAAATAAATATGTAAAAAAAAAACACATAAAAGTGTATCTCTTGACATTAGACGCTTCATGAATTGAGAAAAAAGCCCAAAATCTCAAAACTGACGGGCGCACGAAAAAGCAGTGTTTTTGCCTGTACTGTCTCGCCTTAAATGCCATTTTACTGCCGGGTAAAAAAAGGAGAATGAAACTGCAAAGAGTTATCTTTAGAGAAAGATTTGTTTTATCTTGGATGAATCATGCTGTCGCTTTGAGCCGATTCGCTGTTAAATGACAGGTCTTTCAGCTTCTGTACTTCTGCGCGGCTGTTAAACGCAAATCTTCATAGCAGCGTGGAGACAGAATTTCACAGCCTTTCCCATTTGATAAAACAGTCTCAGTGTGGCGGAGAAAGCTGACGCACCTGGTTGAGCTTTGAACAGTAACTAGTGTAAATTTTGTCACATTGCAAACTTTTGAAAACACAGATTAATTATAAAACAGAGTAAACAGAGGAAGAGTTCGGAAAGATTCTTCTCTTCTCCCTCTCCATCTGTGGTAAAAATCAAATCTGTAAATTATCTTTCTTCTTTCGCAGCAGGAGGTGGAGCACTAATATTCAATTCAACAGATTCAAAGTCTTCCATCAAACTGTTTTTTTCCTCATCTGATCTCTCTCTCTCTCATGCAGGCTGTAATGTTTGAAGTAGAAAAGACGTGTGTGACGGAGATACAGGAGCCTCCCGTTGAGTGTGTGTGCTGAGGATGAAAGAATCTCATCTCGTAGAAGAGTTTAGAGTTACTTTAAACAAAAGAATCCAAAAGTTCTTTAAAGTTTCCTGCTGAAAATGAATGAATCCATCAATCTTTAGAGGACCTGAGGGTTAGATTAATGAATGCAAACACATATGAATATGCAATTAGGAATTTGTACTCTAATTTAATAAAATTTCTGTAAAACTATTATTATTATTGTTAGTAGTATTAGTAGTAGTAGTAGTAGTAGTAGTAGAAGTAGTAGTAGTTGTAGTAATAGTAGTATAACTGAAAATCTTGGTAACACTTTACAATAAGGTTGTATTAGTTAATGTTAGTTAATGTATTTAGATGTACACTACCTGACAAAAGTCTTGCCGTCGATCCCAGTTGTAAGAGCAACAAGTAATAACCTGACTTCTAGTTGATCATTTGGAAAACTGGCAGAAAGTAGATTTTTCCATTGAATCATCTGTTAAACTGCGTCCCAATCATCACAAATACTGCAGAAAACCTGTTGGAACCCAAATTTGGTGAAGGTAAAATCATGGTTTGGGGTTACATTCAGTATGGAGGCGTGCGAGAGATCTGCAAAGTGGATGGCAACATCATTACAAACCACAGGAAAGGGCTTCTTCTTCAGCAGAATAGCGCTCCTTCTTATACTTCAGCCTCCACATCAAAGTTTCTGAAAGCAAAGTAGGTCAAGGTGCTCCAGGATTGGCCAGCCCAGTCACCAGATGAACATTATTGAGCAGGTCTGGGGTAAGATGGAGGAGGAAGCATTGAAGATGAATCCAAAGAATCTTTATGAGCTCTGGGAGTCCTGCAAGAACATTTTCTTTGCCATTCCAGATTACTTTATTAATAAGTTATTGCAGAGAATCACTGGAACATTATTTTTTTTCCACTGCACTTTATATTCTATACTGTACATTATTTCTGTTAAGTAACAAGACTTTTGTCTATGCAAAGTCACATATTTGTCTGCAAACGCGATCCTCTGCCCATCTTTGCTCCTAAAGGACTAGCCCTTTCTTGGATGCTGCTTTTGTCCCAAATCCTAATTACAATCACCTGTTTCAAATCACATCATTATTTAACCAGTTTACATGATTACTAGCCCTAAACTGCTCCTGTCTCAACTTTTTTGGCAACATAGGCTTATTCTGAAAACGTAGCCCTATATACAGTACGTTTCTAGATATTGTGAATTATGTAGCCAGAAGTACAGTACGTACAGCTGCATTTTGTTTTTTAAATGGATGCTACGGGGTGGTATGATGCCAGTCCTTTTCGTGCTTTCAAGTTTACCGATTGCCTCCATATGGTCGACTTTCCGGCTGTTACCAGTTGTCCAGTTAGCTCATGTATGTTGATGGACTTGAGACGCAAAGAGGAGATGACAACGTTGACAGGGTTCAAGTCCAGTGAAGAGCAGTTCCAGAAAGCAGGTAAGACAAAAACAGAAGGCAAAAAAAAAAAAAAAAAAGTAAATAAAAGGGTGAGAATGTGGTAAAAATCAGACGAGGGCTTTTCTTTTTTTGAATTGCATTTTAAATTTCTTGGTTGGGTTTAGGGAAGTGTGGGTGGGTCAATCTGTGTCTTTTATGCTGCGTTCACACCAGACGCGGAAGACGCGTCAAAGCGCGAGTGATTCATATGTTAAGTCAATGCAAAGGCGAGAATAGGCATCCTGCGGCCCGAATGAGAAAATCTGAACTTCAGCGGACATTCGCGCCGCGTTAACCAATCAGGAGCTTGCTCTTGTGGGGTGTGATTATGATGTAGTGCCTGTTGTTGGTGTCTCGGGGGAAAATCCTCCTGCCGACACTGACAACAGTTCATCAAACTGGGCTCGGCTCTGTCAGAAGCACCGCTAAAAGCTTCCATCATCCAGGTTCAGTTTCTAGAGTAGTTTATGAGCTCACATAGCTCCGTGCACCTCTGAAATAATCTAGTGGACTCAGATACAGCTCCAAAACGAATCAACGCTGTTTTTCAGTCTTCATAAAGCACATAAACACAGTTATTCTGTCTATAAAACCCCCATTAGCCATTTAGCAATAAAGCTACAGTCACCAAGCCATAGACAGAAGCCCTGCCCATCACGCGAATCCGCGTCTGTTCTCAAGTGAATTTGACGCGTGAATGAAGTGGATTTGTACGCGCAAATGAAGCGAATAAACTCAAATGTTCACGCGTCTATTTATGTGCGAATAGCGCGATTTTGCCGTGCTTGCCGCGTCTGGTGTGAATAAAGCATTAGAATACTATTGGTTGGGTTTAGGGAAGAGGGAGGGTGGGTCAGTCAATCGGTCAGTCAGTCAGTCAAACAGTCAGTCGTCAGCGGCCTCTGGTGGATTTACGAGAGATCAGCAACCGCGAATGTTTGTTTTCATTATGTTTTCACAATGAGCCTGAGATGTTTTGTGGAGTGTGCTGCAGGTCTGACTGACAGGGAAGGATGCATATTTACAAATTAAATGAAGTTGAACAGACAAAACCTAAAATATTTTGTGTTTATATCATCTGCAATGAAATACAAGTCAAAGTAAATGTGGAAATCAATACTTTTACTTGCATTTTCCATACTGTCCCAACTTTTCTGATTTGGGGTTGAAATATATTTTTTTACGACCTAAAAATATCTGATACTTCGCCTCGATACCACTTACAGGAGTGTGTGTTGTCTTCTCCCTGATTTAATTAACTTTTAGTCCACATGAATGTTTTGCTAATACCTGACATTTTAAAAATATATTAATTAGCAGAGAATTCATTTTTAAAAGAAGATTTAATATAACTGTTTAACTAATGTATTCTTTTTTTAATTTCATGAATTTTATAATGAATGTCAACACAGAAATGTTAGACATTCTCATCATAGAAGCGCATGTTGATAAATGAAGGTTTGGATTAATAGATGGGACCAAAAATAAGTGTTTTAAATACCTTTTGATGATAGATCCAGCATTCAGCAAGTAAAACGTCATCTCATAACCTTTTTTTTTTTCTCACAAACTTTCAGATTCTTGAGAAATAAATGAGAGCTATATATTATTCACAGCATAACAAGAATAATGCTCACAGCAGGCCATTTGAAGTCTAACAATTGCCTTGAAATATATTGAAGGAGGTTGGATTTGTGTTACGGAGGCAGGCTTTGGCTGTATTACCGATGCTTTAGAAGAGCTGAATTCAAAGAAAGCTTCATGTAGAGATTTTATAATGACAGTCTAACAGTTGCAGACTGCGAGAAATGTGAGAAATGTAAAACCTCACAAAAGCTGCATATAAATGCATTGGAAAAACTGGCTAGACATCATGAATAACACTTAACAGGTTAGACGGTTATTATTATTATTATTTTTACAGAAGCCTGAATGAAGCAATAGTGTCTGAATGCAATATATGCTGAGCTAACGGAAACTCTTGTGAAATGCGAAACTCAATTAAACAGATACGTTTAAATATCTCAAATGATATCAGAAATTGTAGCCCCATAGTAATGGTGGCATCTGATTGGGCTTTGCGTTGGGCGTCTGGGTTTGTGTGACAGGCTCGTATGTCACTTTCCCCTCTGCTGTGATTGGCAAAGGTTGTTCGCTGCTGGCCTCATTAAGATTTAATGCGCTATATGAAAGGAGATCACATCACCAGCCCTGAGATGGACACATCGGCATAGAAATCAGATATCTTGATCAACATTTTCTCTCAGTACAGAGAGGGAGAGAGACAAAGAGTTTTGGAAAAAAGATATTAGGTGTTACGAAAACTTTATTGATCCCATACGAGCAAAGTTAATTCAGCTTTTATTTTATTTTTTTCAGCAATACCACAGGTCCTTTAAGTCTGTGTGAAATGTAATTTTAAAGTGATTATTTTGCTAACGCGTGTTGTTATTCTACTGTTGAAAAATGTATCAGTGCAAGTAATCCATTGAAAAAATAGTTTGTTTTGGTCATTTGCAATCAATGTCTGTCTATTTGCTTATGAGTCCTATCATACACACATCATACACAAGATGTGTAGGGTGTAGGGCTGTGCAATTATTCGATATCACAAAAAAATCACGATTTAAGCACATGCAATTTCTAAATCGCGTAAGGCTGCAATTTTATCCATTAATTTATTTAGATTTTTGTTGTTGTTGTTGTTGTTATTGTGCGCATGATTTTAATATGTTAACAAATCAGAGCTGACGCAACACAACGGGCAATTACAGCTACTGTAAGCTGAGCAGGAGAAAGATGTTAACCAATCAGAGCTCACTCCGCACATGACAAAGTTGAGCAGGAGAACCCAATAGGTGGTTTTGATTTACGTTAGTTTTTATTTATTGTTATGGCTGGAATTAAGGTTAATTCATCTTTATTTTTTCATGTTGTCTGTTTTTAAGACAATTTATTACAGTTTTGTTTCTCAAGCAGTTAGTACTGCTGTGTACAGTGTGTTTTTAACTAGAGTTGAGTTAATCTTAATTTATTTGATGTTGTCTGTTTTAAAGACAGTTTTACTACAGTTTTATTTATTAAAATGAATACTATGTTATTTCATTGTGAAATGTTTTGTTATGCACTTCTTGTGCTCTGAATACATTTAGAATGTGTGAATACAGCTTGTTTGAAAAAGCAAAAACAGCTGCCAAAAATCGCAAAGAAAAGCTGTATTCGTTCAAAAAAGTAAATAAGATAAAAATCAGAAAGAGCTTTATTTCCAGGTATGTTCACACATATGAGGAATTTGTTTTCGTGACAGAGCTTCTACAGTGCAACAACATTACAGAGACAGGACAAAAAACAGATAATAAATATATTTAAAAATAAAAGTAAGTGTTAAATGCAAATATACAAATTGACAAATGTATTTACAGGCATATTACTATATACACGACATTAAATATAATCGCAATATTATAAATCGCAAAATAATTTCAGCTTTAATTGTGGGGAAAACTGGATCATTTCGAGCTTTTGTCATCTAATTTCTTAATACATGTCACTGAAGGAGGCGCAACCAGAGGTGTACGTATTATAACTGTTTGTTGTAAAGAATGGCAGAATGTAAACAAAGCTCAATGTAGATCTATTGCAGGTGTGAAATGGAATGTCCAGATGAATCGGATGGACTAGAGGAGATATGGAAGCCGGGCACACAGATAGACGAACTCGGGGAATCAACGACAGCCAGAGGAGGAACCAGGAGTAACTACACTAGGAAGGAGAGATGCAGACACTGGAGATCATAGGAGACGAGAGAGGTAATTAAACTGATATAGTAAATGACACTGACCGTGAGAAGCAGGCAGTCCTTCATAATATAACAAGGCCAGACACTGAATAGAGTGTGGTCCTGTTTTTTTATGAGGCTGAAGTAATGGCTGGTGATGACTTGCAGGTGCAGGGCTAATCAGATATTAGGTGACTGTGATTGGGGTGATTGGGGTGATTGTGAGTGTGGAGAACGTGGCCAGCTGTCACAATACTTAAATATATAATGCTGGGGTTCTCAAACTTTGTCCTGGAGGGCCGGTGTCCTGCAGATTTTAGCTCCAACTTGTCTCAACACACCTTCAAGGATGTTTCTAGAAAGTCTAGTACAGTGGTGTCCAAACACGGTCCTGGAGGGCCGGTGTCCTGACAATTTTAGCTCTAACTTGTCTCAACACACCTGTAAGAATGTTTCTAGAAAGTCTAGTACAACCTCGTACTAGGCTTTCTAGTAACATCCTTGCAGCAGTGTTGAGGCAAGTTGGAGCTAAAATCTGCAGGACACCGGCCCTCCAGGACCGAGTTTGGACATGCCTGCTCTAGTAAGAGCTTGATTAGCTCGCCCAGGTGTGTCTGATTGAGATTTGGAGCTAAAATCTGCAGGACACCGGCCCTTCGGGACCGAGATCGAGAACCTCTGATATAATGAGTGAGTTGATTGTCATTTCTCAAATTTTATTACTAAAATAAACAATAAAAACATTAACAGTATGAATGTGAAATATTTGAAGTAAAATAATTAGTGAGATATAAGTTAATTTGACTGTATGGGTTTATGTATAAGTATATTATATAACTTTGAATTGTGAAGGTCTTAGAAGGTTGGTTCAGTTTTATAAAATTAATCTTTTATGGAAAAATTATATTTTCTAACTGAAAATATTACCAATTTTAGATATTAAACTTGTGAATAGCTTTTGGTTTCTTGGTTCTTTTAATATTTACCTAAAGATCTAAAGGAATGGGGACCAAAATGGTTCTTCTGTTTAATAGAATTTCAAAATTGATAACTGTCTACATTTCAAATAATGTTTTTGTTACACTCTCATTTGGGGTGATCCACTACAATATCATATTTTAACCATTAGTTCATGTGCAATGTAGCTGTGTGAACATAGACAACATCTCTGAATCTAATACACTCAAAGTTCAATGCAAATGGAGACGTTGGCTTTTACAGAGTTAGCGTTGCAAAGCGTTCAGCGAACGAATTAAGTTTGGGACTACAAAGAAAATATATTCGGGTTGATGAGATCATAAACCCGTCAGGTTTTGCACATACACCCCATGCAGAGAAGGGGTTGGACACATGATCAGTTATGTTATAACAGAGAAAGCTAAAATGGTTTCCAAACGCTGATATTTCCACAGAGCTTAATTTTCTATCTGATTCAGGCTCAAACTGGTACAGCACAAGGGGGTTGCACATCGGATGCGTCGCTCAGTGCCATGCCACACAGCTCCATGCATTTAAGAATTCTAAATATAGATTTCTAGCAGGGTACGCTAACCAGTGCCGTAAGTCGGCGGATGTTTGTGGTGCGCAGCTTTGACACTGTTCATATTTCTGCCGTACCAAACAGCGAAATCTGAATAGTTTAATTTTAAATAACATGTGAATGAGCGCGTCCGCTGTCATATGCATGGCATAGTGCTGAGCGGCGCATCCGGTGTGCGTCCCGCTCAACAGTTACACTGAGTGACAGTATTTACACAGCAGAGGTAAGCGCATGCTAGAGGCGTGGCTCTTCCTTGTGATGTGGAGCCAAGCCATGAATCACAAAACATTATGTTAGCTGACCAATCAGAGCTACTTGAGAGCAGGCTTTCGAAGGAGCTAGGAAATATGGCTGTTTCTCAATATGCGTTCTTCAGCGGTCTTGCGTCCTCATGTTCTCGTGTAACGTCTTTATCATCCGCCGAAGTTCAGTTCCAATACTCAAGACCGCAAGAACGGAGGACGCGTGAATGTTCCCGGATGTGTTCTTGATATCAAGGACGCACCGATGCAGACTTGAGCAATGAACTCGCTCTAGAAGTCACAGAAGTCATGTCGACTGTAGTTGAGAAGGGCAGCATTTGGTATAGATTTATTATTAGAGTTCAGAGATATCACTTATTTATCTCAGGAGTTACCCTAAATGAGACGGTGAAAGTAAACATTAACGTGAAAATCTAAATATAGGAATAAACACAATAAGGGTGTTTATTTGCTGAAATTCGTATTAAAATCTGTTTTATTTGTGATGTGCAACATATATTTGTGAAGTCTTTATGCAGAGTATATATTGTGAAACGGGGGAAAACAGTAAATTGTTGTATGGATGCTGTAATGTTTAAAAAATCTTTAATTAAAAATGCGTAAAGGTCATGTGACCATCAGGAAGAACGCAGCATCTCAATTCTCAGAGGACCCATTCTCTGTCCTCGTGGTCTCCCGAGTTCGTTCTTGGAATTGAGAAACAGCCTATGACAGGCGTTTTCATGATAGCTGTAAATAGTTAAAGTAAGATTCATGAAAAAATAACGTGATTTATTTTACAAATGAAGCATGAGCACATATTGCTTTGAAACCCATAAACGCAACCAAGCCTTAAAAATACACTCTGGACCACCCCTTTAAGCTAACTCTCAATCCGTCTCTAAGAAACCGTTAAATTCAGCTCTTTCATGTTCTCGTCATTGTGCAAATAAATGAACTATAATTAATAAAGTCAAAGGGCTTCGACTGAACCGTATTATATTTCTGAAGTCTGATAAACCATTTCATAAAACTTACTTAACTGGAATCATTAAATTAAAACACAAACATATCCATTCATTTAAAAGTTACAGAGTTCAAAAGGTACAGCATAACAGGGAAGACACATTAATAGCTTCATGGATACTCACTTCATTCTCTTTTGTTCTCCACCACTTTATTCTCCTCCTCCACTAGTCTCGTCCCTAAAGAGTAATGGTGCTCTCTGGGTTTGAGAGATGAGGTGTTGGGAGTTTTAATAGCCTAAATAAAGAACACACAGCCACTCTGAGAGTCAATCGGGACATAATGGCTGCAACTCTGTGCTAATTAGAACTAATAGTGGTAAGAAGAGAGGCTGAGAGGATTTTCACACCCTATTGAGCTGCAGATCTGTCCAAAAGAGAAAGAAGAGTAAAGTAAAGGGTAGTTAAAAGACCTCCTCATTGACCGGATCCTCTCTTTTTGTTAAGAGTGCCGCAAGTGAAGCCGATTTAACATATATTGGAAGATAAGATGTTCATCTTAGTCAACTTTGGAATGAAAACGGACATTCATTCAATCATTTTCCATTTTCCACAACCCATTACTGGAAAAGACCCATACACTCTCATTTACACACACACACACTTCATTTCATTTCATTTCATTTTCCTTCGGCTTAGTGCCTTTATTCATCAGGGGCCAACTTATACAGCATATGTTTTACACAGCGGATGCCATCCAGCTGCAACCCAGTACTGGGAAACACCCATACTCTATCACATTCACACACATACACTACGGCAATTTAGTTGATTCAATTTACCTATAGCACATGTCTTTGGGCTGCGGGGGAAACTGGAGCACCTGGAGGAAACCCACGCCAACACAGGGAGAACATATAACTCAACAAAGAAATGCCAACTGGCCCAGACGGTACTAGAACCAGCAGCTTTCTTGCTGTGAGGTGACAGTGCTAACTACTGAACCACTGTGCTGCCCAGAAATTGGACAAAAGATTGCAATTTAATATTGTTGAGATACTACTGCAGTTTCCATTAATCAAGCAGAGTTTCATTTCAGTTAATGGTGACAGGTGGTGTATGCAAAGAAGTGTCAAAAGTTCTCCACTCTTTTAGTTGTGGATTTAAAAAATCGCCAAATAAAATTGAGCTGTGTCTCAAATGACGTACTACACATTAAGCACTTATAGACTATGCTCTTGTGCACTATACTGTCAGATATCTCGAGTACGAACTACCATCAAAGTCTGAAACCATATCTTTTCCAGTATGTGATTGTGTGCTATGTCATTTGAATCCCTTCATAAAAAAACAACTGTGGTTGATTGCTATGCATGTTATGCGTAGATGGCTTCAGGACAGTTTTTTACTTACTGTATGAACTAAAGTTTGCAGTCAGCTACTGTAATACCTGCATGAACATAATGGGATTGATATACACTCACCGGTCACAGTGTTTTTATTTTTTATTTTTTATCTTAATATGATAGTATAACACAGATGCTGCAGATTTGTGATGTAAATCTCCTGTTCTAGTGAATCTTAACGGCACTTTTTTTTGATTGAGATCTGCTGTGAAAAGCATTTGACTATAGTGAATACATTTTCTTGTCATTGATATGTCATTTAGTAGAGTTAAAAGTCAAAAATGTGTCCAAACTGCTGATAATGCAGGATTGATCCTAATTCCTATCCAATTGTTGCTGCAATTGTTTTTTTTTTTTGTTTTTTTTTTTATTTCTGTTGTCCAGTTTTGGTAAGCCTGTGTGCTTCAGTTTTCTACTGCTTCTTTAGCTTCATTTTTTTTATCCTCTGATGTCAGCAGTGTCACTAGTGATGTACTTCTTCTGCTGCTGTTGTAGCTCATTTGTTTCAAAGTTTCAATGTTGTGTGTAAAGACCTGCAGATCTGCAATAGTAACAGTGGTTTGGTCTTTCTCCTTTTACCTCTGGCTTCAACTAGGCAATTTTGCAAAATGGGTTCTTTCTGAAAACGTACCCCCGTATACATTTCTGGAGAGCGCAGATTATGTGGCCAGAGCTACATATGGCTGCATTTTGTCTTTCAAATGAGTGCTATAGGCGGTATGACGCCACAGACTGCATCTGTGTCTTTTTGCGCTACCAGCTGACCGCTTACATCCATGTGGACAGCTTTACCGTTGTTAGCAGTTTGTTGTGAGAGGAGTTGACCATGATGACGGGGTTTGAGTCTGAAGAAGAACGGTTCCCAAAAGCAGGTAAAAAAAAATAAAAATAAAAAATAAGCAAGTAAATAACAGGGTGAGAGCATGGTAAGATCTGAAAACATGGTAAAAAAATCAGGCTTTTCTTTTTCTGCATTGCTTTTGAAAATACTGTCAGTTGGATTTAGGGAAGGGGGTGGGTGCGCTTATCGGTCGGTCGGTTGGTCAGTCAGTCAGTCAGTCAGTCAGTCAGTCAACAGTGGCCTCTAGTAGATTTACACGAGAATAGCAGGCGTGAATGGCACTCGTTAGAAAAAAATTGAGATCTGAAAAAGTGTACAGTACACAGCAGCCTCTAGTGGACTCGCAAAAACTAAAACTGTACCTCCTGGGATTTATTTTGTGATCTCCAGAAAAGAATATAGGGGTACGTATTAATAATGAGCCTGGGTTGCCATTTTGAGATGGTTGTGCATGAAAATCCCAGAAGATTTACAGATTTACCTTTACCTTTCTTCACTATTCTGATGCTCGAATTGAACAATGCTATAAGTGTTTGTCTGATTAGATATTTACCCATTATTGAACAATTGAATGGGTAAACTGATAAGATCATCAATGAGTGTGTATGCCAATGAATGTGTATCCAATGAAAAAAAAGTACTTTTTACTGCATATTAGAGATGCATAGTAGAACTGGCCCTGCAGTTCCACAGCAATGAAGTGTTCAGGCTAATTCAAAGTAGAAGTTGAGGGAAAAAAAAAAACGAAACAAAGAACAGAGAAGAAAAAATGTAGACTGTGAATCAGGCTGCTTCCTTTGCAACATCCAGTCCTCTCTCTCTCTCTCTCTCTCTCTCTGGACTGGAAGAAAAGATCAAAGCACAAATTGCTGAAGCTCTCTGCTTCAAGACAGAAATGCCTAAAATGAGCCTAAAAAGAAGCTCTGGTGTGTGTGTGTGTGTGTGTGTGTGTGTGTGTGTGTGTGTGTGTGTGTGTGTGTGTGTGTTTGCGTGTGCGTGTGTGCGCGTGTGTGTTTGCGTGTGCGTGTGTGCGCGTGTGTCTGTGTGTCTGTATGTGTATGTGTCAGTCAACTGGGTTTGTGTCTAGAGACTTGAAATTTCTCTGCAACATATGCAAACACTCCATGAATATGGAATATAAAACTTCTACATGACAGTGACTCAGAAGCTCCTTCGACGAACCTAGTGAGCTGCCTTCCTGTATACATAGAAAGCTACCATTTTACTCCAGGCTAAAATGAATAAACTGCAAAGTGATAAAATGTTTCCATTCCAATATCTTAGTTGTTGTTGTAACCAGCTCTGACCACAATAATGACAAGCTGCATCAATTACAATCGGTTTGCTTCTTAGTTTCCATTTTTGTACTCTTTTTTCAATAGCTACACCTCACAATTAAATCACATTGGACCAAAAATTCCATTCTGCATATTTGAATGTCTCATTCAGATAATAGCTGTGCATTAAATGATTTTATTACACAGTGTGCAGGTAAAGAACCACAGAATGCACATCATTACATCATGGTTGTACAATAATCATGGCTTCAGTCACTGGTAACGCACATATTGATAAACTATGTGCTTTGAATAAACTGGGCTCAAATCCTCTGCAAAATGCATGTCTATAGGAAAAACAATGGACAAGGAACCATCTAAAAAGTCCACACATTATTAATAATAATAATAGTAATTCCTTACATTTATATAGCGCTTTTCTAGACACTCAAATTGCTTTACACACAATGGGGGGTATCTCCTCATCCAGCACGAGAGTGCAACATCCACCTGGATGGCGCGACAGCAGCCATATTGCGCCAGACTCCACACACCAGCTAATTGGTGGAGAGGAGACATAGTGATGAAGCCAATTATGATATGGGGATGGTTAGGAGGCCATGATGGACAAAGGCCAATAGGCAGATCAGGCCAGGATGCTGGGGTTAAACCCCTACTCTTTTTCGAAGAACATCCTGGGATTTTTAATGACCACAGAGAGTCAGGACCTTGGGTTTAACGTCTCATCCGAAAGACGGCAATCACTGAGCAGTATAGAGTCCCCTTCACTATACTGGGGCGTTAAGACCCACACAGACCATAGGTTAAGTGCCCCCTGTTGGCCTCACTAACACCACTTCCGGTAGCAACCTAGCTTTCCCATGTGGTCTCCCATCCAGGTACTGACCGGGCACAGCCCTACTCAGTAGGCGAATATGTGAGAGTTGCAGAGAACTAGCTGCCGGTATTGTGTTTAAACAAACCTACATTTTGGTTGGTAACACATCCCAGCAGGCGCACAATGTCATAAGACGTTAATATTAGGTTACATTTAGGTTGTGACATCAGATGACCAAAATTCAACGTCTAGCCAGCATCTAAGGACAACATTATTGTGACATCGTCAAAACAATGTTATAAGAACGTCAAATGACTTTGATATTTGGTTGATTTTAGGTTGGAAAGTGACCAAAATCCAACATTGAGCCAACATCTTAAACCAACATATTGACGTTAATTACTGACATTTATTCGTCAGGTATGGCAACCAAAATCCAATGTCTAAAAAACGTCATAGTGGTAACATCCACACAATGTCAAACTGTGACATCATTAGACGTTGATATTATGTTGATTTTAGGTTGGACATTGACTTCGGCCTGACATTGGATTCTGACATCAACCCGATGTTCATTTCCAAACAAGATGCAACATTCCTATGACGTTGGACAACGTCAATCTGATGTCATGTTGACGTCATGTGCCTGCTGGGAAGGCTACATTTTGTGTGTAAATGAATGCTACAATATGGTCTGAGTCTTCTGACAACTTCTGTTTCTTTTCGTGCTACTGCTGATCAGTTACCTCCACATGAATGTCTTCTTTGGCGTGGTTAGTTTGCTCAGTAGCTTGCCTTGTATGGCGTCTGACTTGGGAAGTGGTAAAACCTTACAATAACAGTACATGAATAATGATGTATTAATATGTAAACTAAACATTACTTTATTATGAATTAATGCTGAGTTAAGGTATGCGCTAATCATGAACTAACTTTAACTACAACATGAGTCACATGAGTTCACGTGTGAATAACGGCTATCTTAATTACTTGTTAGTACATGATTGTTTGTTAGTTAATGTATTAATTACCACATTAGTTTATGCTTAATTTAACCATCATGAACTCATGAGCTGTTAATGTATAATTATGTTGTGACTTTACTTGGAGGGGCATATCATCATTAACTCATCAATAACTATTCATGAACTCCTAATGCACGTCCAACTAGTGAGTTTACACTGAATAACATTAGAAAAGTGTTCAGTCAACGTCAGCATGAACAGGAGATCATAAGTAGTTAATGATGAGTTAATGATGATGTGCCCCTCCAAGTAAAGTCATGACATAATTATACATTAACAGCTCATGAGTTCATGTTGCTTACATTCTAGTTTAAACTTAATTGTTAATTAATACATTAATTAACAACATGTACTAACAAGTAATTAATGTAGCCGTTATTCACACGTGAACTGATGTGACTTATGTTGTGGTTAAAGTTAGTTCAAGATTAGCGCATGCTTTAACTCAGCATTAATTCATAATAAAGTAATGTTTAGTTTACATATTAATACATCATTATTCATGTACTGTTATTGTAAAGTGTTACCTGGGAAGTTAAGTGGGCTGGAGTTTGAGGGCAGTTCCAGGAACAAGGTAAAACATTGGTAAAAAAAAACAAATACAGTGCGAAATTGTGGTAAAAGCATGCGGCCGCAATGTGCTTTCCTTTTCTAGTTTTCTTTTGAAACCACTATCAGTTGGGTTTAGTGGGTGGTGGGTCAGATGCTAGCAAGCTGATATTTGCACGATAATCTGACCGGCTTCTTATGGACATGTGCTATGTAAATGGCACATATGATGAGCAAATATTGCCCTATAACATATTTGAGATTTGCATGAATGTACACAGCAGCCTCTGGTAGGTTTACGAGAAGGATGTGCAAATGGCATATGAGAAAGCTTGGCTCAGTAATTTATTTCAGGTTCTCAAAATGCACACATCTGCTTCTTGTGTATTTGTAGGAGAAAACATGCAAGTATACATAGCCCCTGACACTGATGGCAATCACTGCCCCTTATCAGTTATCAGACACTACAGTATTTTTTCTACAGTGAATATTACTGTATTTAAACAGTGTCTGTTTCAGTTATGGTACTGTTCATCGAGCTATATTGTTTTAGTATGTTTTATTAGGCTAATGCTGTGCTGACATAAACAACCATTTTTATTAACCCATTAGTATAGGGACCAGTTCTCACTACTATCTAATGAATTAGCCTATTATTAAGATATTGGCCGTTTATTAGTACTTAGTAGTGCATTCTGCGTGATCTCATTCTATTTCATTACTTCATTCCTACCCAATAACTATTAATGGCCTCACAGCAAGAAGGTCGCTGGTTCAAGTCCTGGCTGGAGTTTGCATTTTCTCCAGTGTTTCTGTGGGTTTCCTCCAGGTACTCTGGTTTCCCCCACAGTCCAAAGGCGTACGCTATAGGTGAATTGTGTGAACAAAATTGGCTGTAGACCAGAGGGGCCCAAAGTAGAGCCCGTGAGCCAAAGTTGGCCCATGGATACCTTTGGATTGGCCCACCATCCCATCTGGAAAGAGCGGGAGAATAATGGGGAGTTGGTTGGGGCAGATGCCTTTGACAGAGATCCATAATTTCAAATTTAACATGATCTTTCAAATAATATAATAACATAATAACAAATAATAATAATATAATAACAAACATAATACAATTCCAAATATTTAATGTAATTGCAAGCTTAGCTAACAGTTTTGGAGAGTTTGATATTTCCCATTCAGACAGCAAACTGCCCTAGAGGCATTTCAAAGATGACCGCAGAGTGAAATGACCTGCCTTAAGGGGACTTTGATTATACTGCATTTAGAAAAAAGGCATGTCATCAACACTTTTACAATTCATTTTGCTTGTAACTTTGTATAATCAAGGTATAAACTGCATCACTGGAAGCTAAAAGACTTTTTGTTGCACTTATTATCTATGGATTTGGTTTCACTTACTGTACCTTGACGAAAAGCATTATGGGATTGAGAAGCAGGGATGTGAAGGCAGCATGATTATGACCTTTTGGAAGCAGCTTTGTGTGAGAAATGTGCTTAAAATCGCTGTAAATGTATAGGCAGCAGTTCACTAGGTAGTGTGGCACTGCGATACTGACAGGTTTGTTGACACATTTGGAGTTCATTTTAGGCTCTGGCCCTTTTCTAATGTGCTTACTTTCTCTCATATGACTCCTCTCGTCTTCCCTGTGACCGTGTGTGTCTCTCGCTCTTTCATTGCTCTCTTTCTGAGGAAAATTTGATTTGTTTGAAGCCGCCTGACAGAGTTCATATGACTCGTACCTCAGGCAGCAGGACTGTGAAAGCAGCCGCAGTCTGGTTTGTCAGAAACATTCCTGCTGTTTTCTCTCATCTCTGCTCAGCTCTGATGAGACACCATGTGGCTGATATGAGTCCCATCAACAGCCTGTGTGGATGATCCTTATCAAGAAGCTGATTGATCAAAATGAATAAAGGAATAAAACCGTCGGAGAACTACCGCCGGCCCTTTTCTGACATGATTCTATTAAGGAGGATATTATGAAGCTGCGCTGTGCTTCTGAAAAGATTTTAGCCAGTCCATGCACATCTTAAATGATTAAAGTCTAAGGACAGCTTCCTAACGGTAGATTTTATATGTTTTTTTTTTCACTTGTTAACATTGTAAAAACATTTATGGTGGACATTGCAAATAGATCTTAAGTCCTTCAAACAAAATATAGCATTGCTCACAGTAAATTTCTTAATGAAGTAAAGCAAGCAAAGTTAAGAAAGTCATTTCAGCTTTATAAGTATAGCGTTTATATAACAGTTCGACGGCATAATTGTGTATATAAAAATCCTGTTGTACAACGAACTAATTTCATCTGCCATTCATTCCTTCACATCTGCAGGAGATCTGCAGGAGATTGTGAGATCACAATAATTAACCCTGAAAAAGCCAAAGCAAAGCAAACACTAGCAGATTACTATGGTATAAATACAGAACAAAAGAGAGAGATCGACTTAGAATGTCACTTACCTGTTTTATAATGATTTGATCAGCTGTAGTTAGAAATATGAAGAAAAAAAAAAATCTCCCCTAAGGACTTATTACGCAGTCTCTGTCACCATCTTATGGTGCAACCGTCTTTGCTCTGCTCAATATGACAGGCTGATGGCCTCTGAAATTATAAACGTTTAAAATACGCACTATACTTAAAAATAAACTGCATTTACAATCTAAACAAATACATTCTCATCTAAAAAAGCCTAAAAAGTACAGTATGTTGTCCAACAGCTGCAATATTTGTCAAACTGTCGTGAGTCTATTGATCTGCTGTCACTATGGGGCGGAGTAATACACAAAAGTGAAAAGGCTGTAAGAGTGCTATTATTGCAGAATATCAAACAGATATCAACCAATCAGATTCGAGAACCAGACAGAACTGTTGTTTAAATATTTATAAATAAATTATATATGTATGTATGTATGTATATATACACACAGTCATATATATACAGTCTAGGAGTGCAGGGTTGCACACTTGACCAAGGATCTGAATTTAGAGAAACTCCTGAGGTAAATGAGTATATCTCTGAACTTTAATAATAAATCTATACAAAATGCTGCGCTTCCCACCTCCAGTCGCAATGACTTCTGGGACTTCTAGAGCGAGTCCGATGCTAAAGTTTGCATCTGTGCGTCCTTGATATCAAGAACACATCCGAGAACTTTCACGCGTCCTCCGTTCTTGTAGTCTTGAGTTTTGAAACTAAACTTCGGCGGTTGATGATGACGTTACACGAGAACGAGGACACAAGACCGCTGAAGATTGGATATTGAGAAACAGCCAATGAGACACATAATACAAACATAAATAACCAATACGTGCTGGCACGTAACAATATATATAATTGTAGTTATAGTTATTTAAATTTTAAGTGATTTTAAATGAATAAATAGTGCTAAAATAACACTGCTCCTGTAAACAGTACAAATTTGTGTCATTATAAAAAACATTAGGGCGCCACGGTGGCGCGTGAGTAGCACGTTCGCCTCACAGCAAGAAGGTCGCTGGTTCGATCCCCGGTTGGGGCAGGTCCCGGTTGGGCCAGTTGGCATTTCTGTGTGAAGTTTGCATGTTCTCCCCGTGGTTGCGTGGGTTTCCTCCGGGTGCTCCGGTTTCCCCCACAGTCCAAAGACATGCGGTACAGGTGAATTGGGTAAGCTAAATTGTCCATAGTGTATGTGTGTGAATGAGAATGTATGAATGTGTTTCCCAGAGATAGGTTGTGGCTGGAAGGGCATCCGCTGCGTAAAACAAATGCTGGATAAGTTGGCGGTTCATTCCGCTGTGGCGACCCCGGATTAATAAAGGGACTAAGCCGAAAAGAAAATGAATGAATGAATGAAAAAACATTAATCTTGCTTTATTATGTTTGGAGACAATTAGTGTACATATTACACCCTTCATCTGTAAATATTAATTTTAATCTCTGTTCATTCAAAATCTGGACATCAGTCTTTCTACCTCGCTTTCATCTAGAGAGAGAGAAAAAACAGATTGTTAGTGGGCGAAAACACTATATTAATTTCATAATAATAATCCTGACAGCTGGAAATACACTGAAGTGATTCTTAATGGTCCTCCAGGTTTTTAAACTCCATCCTATGGGTGGAGTGTGATTAACAAATAACTCAGGATTGCTGCTCTGGTGTTCCACAACCACTAGAAGTGTTTGGCTTGTATGGTTTTTATGCCAGTCGAGCATGAAAATAACACTAACGCAACAGTCCATGTTCATCTCATTAGAGGAGAATATGAAGCACTCATTAGCAATATGCAGACAGTAATTGTTTTTACATAAGGACTTGATGTTAGAATGTGTAGGTGAGCATTCAGCTCAGAAATGTCTGTAATATAAGCAGCAGAATCTCACAGCAGTACTGTAGCATTTTAACAAAGGGTTTCTGAAGTGGAAAACACCTCTCTCAAGTGGAAAACACCTCTCTCTTGAATATTTAGCCTGCAATAATCAATGTAAGAAAATCTTGTCTGATTAATATAAGCCACATTTAAAAAAAAAAAATATTTATTTATTTAGCATTTTTGGGCTGAAAACTAAGTGGAACTTTTAAAAATATATAACTTTTTTGTATATGTGTAATCTACAAAAAGACACTACAGTATATATTCAGACCAGGGGCACAATTAACCAGTAGGCAAATTTAGTTTTTTTGCCTTGGGCCCTGAGCTACCTATGACCCTCACAAAAATCCGGTTGTACCTTTTTTTTTTGTTTATTACTAACTTAAAATGTTTTTTTAACCAATATTTTGTTTCGGTTGTCTACAGAACAAACCACTTTTATACAGGTATTTGCCTAATTACCTTAACTTGCCTAACTAAGCTAGTTAAGCCTTTATATTGCACTTTAAGCTGAATACTAGTATTTTTAAAAATATCTAGTAAAATATTGTCATCATGGCAAAGATAATAGAAATCATTCATTAGTTTATTTTGTTTTTGGCCTAGTCACGTTATTTATCTGCTGTCGCCACAGCGGAATGAACCACCGATTTATCCAGCATATGTTTTACGCAGCGGATGCTCTTCCAGCTGCAACCCAGCACTGGGAAACACCCATAGACTCTTATTCAAACACATACACTAAAGACGATTTAGCCTACCCAATTCACCTATAGCACATGTCTTTGGAAACCGGAGCACCCGGAGGAAACCCACGCAAACACGGGGATAACATGCAAACTCCACACAGAAATGACAACTGACCCACCCGCGGCTTGAACCAGCAACCTTCTTGCTGTGCTTTGTTTTAAATTCAGTTCTAATTTCCAGCAAACAAATGAACAGGGCCCCAAGTGTTCCCTTTATTTTTCTGAGCAGTATACTTTACTTTGGTTACATTTTGTAATAAAATTTTATTTCATACTGAGAAACATTTTCTATAAATAGAGAGATTACATTAAGATAAAAAGGGCCTTATCATATATTGGCGCAATAAGGTGAAAGACGTATTTTGCACGATTTGCTGCTATTTTCAGACCAGTAAAACCCTAATTTTCAAGCTTTGTGCCACGTTGTTTAAATAGCACATTCATTTGCACCACTTTGTGGACTCATGGATGTGATGGTCTATAAAGGAGGTGTGTTAAGGCGAATTGTTGGCACCTTACTATTTTGAGAAACTGAGATAGACCACAGGGGCCACACAGTGGTAGTGCTGTCGCCTCACAGCAAGAAGGTCGCTGGTTCGAGCCTCGGCTGGGTCAGTTGGCACTTCTGTGTGGAGTTTGCATGATCTCTCCGTGTTTGCGGGTGCTCTGGTTTCCCCCCACAATCCAAAGATATGCGGTACAGATGAATTGGGTAAGCTAAATTGTCTGTAGTGTGTGAATGAGAATGTATGGATGTTTCCCAGAGATGGGTTGCAGCTGGAAGTGCATCCGTTGCGTAAAACAAATGCTGGATAAGTTGGCGGTTCATTCTGCTGTGGCAACCCCAGATTAATAAAGGAACTAAGCCGAAAAGAAAATGAATGAATGAATGAGATAGACCACGCCATTGACCAACTAAAAGCTGGTCTAAAGACCAGCGCAGATCGCGTTAGTTTTGCACCTATGAAGGTTTAAAACACTTAAACATTGCTTAATAAACACAGGATGTACAGCAATGCACAAATATCTTTACAAATGAAAAAAAAATTAACGATTAAAATGTTACAAAAATTATTTTTACTACATAGAAATGAAAACCACTGCCTCAGTGCCTTCATGTCGGGGGGCTTTTTTTCAGTTTATTCATCACAATTTGCATTTGTAATATTATTATTAGTAGTATTATTGGTCACACTTTATTTTGATAGTCTGTTTGTTGAATTTAAGTTATATTGCAACAAATTCTCATTTGATTATAAGTAGACTGTTAGGGTTGGGGTTAGTGTAAGTTGACATGTACTTGCGAAGTTTCTTATAGTCAGTTAAATGTCTATTGAATGTCAGTATCAACAGATATTAAGTAGACAGTCTACTAATACTCAAATGGACCATCAAAATAAAGTGTTACCGTATTAATTATTATATGCATATTTATATTTTTTTTAAGAAAAACAAGTTTAGATTTGTCCACCTGTCAGGTTTGGATATAACTCAGTTTTTTGACCACACTTTGTTATTATTGTTAATTTATCCGTTTGCTGGAAATTAGAACTGAATTTTGAAATAGTTTTGAAACAAATCTTTGTGCTTAACAAACAAAATTAAATATGTAGACTAATGGATGTCATCAGTGGAGTGTGTATAACACAGTTTACTTATGCAAGAAAGTAAAGAAGTAAAGTAAAGAGTAAAAGTAAAGTAAAGAGAAAGTAAAGAGGCAGAATGAAGTAGGCTTGTTCTTCATCCTCGCGCAGATACTGTAGTCTGTTTTACTGTTTTCTCGCTAGTGAAACCTTTAGTTTTACCACTTAGAATGTCCGTCCTGTAAATAGCAAATGCACCATGACGTGACACAACTGGCTCTTAAAGGGAATGTGAGATGAAACTCTGATAGGTTTGTTGCACGCTATGCTCAAAACACACCCAAGACTTATTAACAGAATAAGCACAACCCCGTTAGACCATGCGCCGGGGTGCAGAACATAATTTTCCATCCTTAAAATAGCAAAAGCGGATTCAGACATGCCCTTAAGGCTTTTGCGCCTTGTGCTTTAGACTTTGCGCCTAGATCATTAAAACAGAGCCCTGAGTGTTTTGAGGACAAGCTGTTAGCATGCTAGCTCACCAATAAACATTACCTGTTGAAACATCAATGACGATCTGCTGTTTGAGATAACATAAGCTGCTCCATGATCAGCTTAATAATATCTTGTAGTGTTTGATGTGCCACAATTTGAAGTCATGTAGTGTGTGTTTTTTCTTTTGAGATTTGAGGGAAGAAAATCCGTTTCTCCTTATGTGCATGATGCAACATGATCTTTCACCATTCTTTCTTTCTTTAGTTTCTTGCTTGCTTTCTCTCTCTCTCTCTCTCTCTCTCTCTCTCTCTCTCTCTCTCTCTCTCTATCTATCTATCTCTCTGTCTGTGCTGTATTTCACAGTAATTTACTGGGGTTTATTGCCTTTTTGCTAAGCTCTCGGTGAGAGACGAGAATGAGAGCAGACTCTGAGCTCTCAAATGCACCATTATAGAGAATATGACCGCTGGAGATGAGGCAGGTTTATGCCACGCTCAGCAAAGTCTAGAGACAGACACAGTTAACGAGCTCATTTACATGACCTGATACGGCCATTACCGGCGCCTGAACCGCTATCAGGGAGCACTTATATTTATGCAGAATATTTTCAGAAAAGTGAAAATTCTGCATCAGAAAGTCAGTTTTGATTTAGCCTGTGCCTGGCTCCAGACTCCTTTAGTTCCTCAGCACTCAAGCTGGTTATTTCATGTTATTTTTGACCATTTTTACCCAACTGTGTGAAGGTTTTCCATGTATTAACTATGATATATAAGAATGATGTCTAAGAGTACGAAATAAAATCTTGTTCGACTTTATAAATAAGACGCTTTGCCCTCTGTGCATTACCTCAAAAAATGAACTGTTACAGTAGTTTGCTTTAGTTCATGTTATGTTACATACTTTTTTTTCTGCTGAGGTGTGAAATGATTACAATTAACTGGTTTTGCTTCCAAAAAATGACAAATAAATAAAAATAAAAAGTTATTGTGGTTAAACCATGGTCAACATAAATTAAACATTGTTTTACTTTACTAATCATTGTTTAACCAATGTATTTGTAGTAAAACTGTGGCGCAGTGGATAGAACAATCGCCTCACAGCAGCAAAATTGCTGGTTCGAGCCTCAGCTGGGTCAGTTGGCATTTCTGTGTCGAGTAATTCTTCCAGTGTTCATGTGGGTTTTCTTCTGGGTGCTCAGGTTTCCCCATAAGTCCAAAGACATGTGGTATAGGTGAATTGGGTAAGCTAAATTGTCTGTAGTGTATGTGTGTGTGAATGAGTGGTTTTGGATAGATGTTTTGGATTTTATGCTGGATAAGTTGGCGGTTCATTCCGCTGTGGTGACCCCAGGTTAATAAAGGGACCAAGCCGAAAAGAAAATGAATGAATACATTAACTACAATACATTAATAAACGTGACCTAACAAAAAGTAATAACTCAAAGTGTTGATAGATTGTGTGCGTCTGTGTGTGTGTGTGTGTGTTTTTATTATTTACATTTCTGAGTTCATATCCTGTCTTGTGAATTGACAAACACACACACACACACACACACACACATTTACTAGCAGCTAGCTCTCTGTAACTCTCACATGGGATAGCTGGGTTGCTGCTGGAAGTGGTGTTAGTGAGGACAGCAGGGGGCGCTAAACCTGCTGTTTGTGTGAGTCCTAACGTCCCAGTATATTGATAGGGACTCTATACTGCTCAGTGAGCGCCGTCTTTCGGATGAGACGTTAAACGAAGGTCCCGACTCTCTGTGGTCGTTAAAAATCCCAGGATGTCCTTCGAAAAAGAGGCATCCTGGCCAAATATGCCCACTGGCCTCTGGCAATCATGGCTTCCTTACCATCCCCATATCATATAGTGTGTGGTGTGTGGTCTGGAGCAAAATGGCAGCTGCAGACTGGTGGTGGATGAGGAGATTCCCCCTAAGAGTGTGTAAAGTGCTTGTAAGTAAATGTAAGGTATTATTATTATTATTATTATTATTATTATTATTATTCATTCATTCATTTTCTTTTCGGCTTAATCTCTTTATTAATCTGGGGTAGCCACAGCGGAATGAACCGCCAACTTATCCAGCATATGTTTTGCGCAGCGGATGCCCTTCCAGCTGCAACCCCTCACTGGGAAACATCCAAACACACTCATTCACACACATACACTACGGACAGTTTTAGCTTACACAGTTCACCTATACAGCATGTCTTTGACGCCTTTCAATCAACTTAAATTAAAGAAATGCATATACGTGTACAGCATATATGTTGACTTAATTCCTTCATGTTGTGCCAATACAAATCGATTGTGTGGAACCCAGCATTTTTTTACAGGGTGTGGACAAACCCAACTCTTAAAATTAAAAAAAATCTTGGGTTTGTTTCCGTTTTACCCAAATTTGTATTAAAACAACCCAGCATTTTAAAGAGAAGTTATTTAACCTCATAATTAATGCAGAGCACCATGTGGCATAGAAAAAAGGTGGATATTTGTGGCTATACATTTCAGTATTGAAACAACACACACACAGCCGGCTTGTACTTTATACAGTGAATTTCAAGCCCCAGGGAGCTGAAGGTGGACAGAATAAGTGTTCTCCGTTTACCTCCTGACGGATCTTCAATGCCTCAGCAGGGTCTGAGACCGCCAGATCAGCTGGACGTGACACATACAGAACAGCAGAGCAAAAACAAATGACAGAGAAACAGAGAGCCACTGAACTGACTCTACATCTTTCATCCACAGTTTGTTTTTCTTTAGGCTCCGAATAGATTGGACATGTAATGCTTGGGATTATAAGGTTCCACAACTAAAGTAATGCATAGTTTACTTTAATGGAAGTTTAAATGTCGTCTTTTAATCAACCTTAAAACAATATGCCCCTTTAGAAAATTAATGTATACTGTACTATAGAATTATCGGTCACACTTTATTTTGATGGTCTGTTTGTTGAATTTAAGTTACATTACATCTACATGCCAACTAATTCTCATTAGATTATAAGTAGACTGTTAGGTTGGGGTTAGGGTTAGTGTAATTTGACATGTACTTGCAAAGTTTCTTATAATCAATGAAATGTCTGTTCAGCAGCAGTATCAACAGATATTAAGCAGACAGTCTACTAATGCTCAAATAGACCATCAAAATAAAGTGTTACCAAATTATCTTTACAAAGAGTGTTTATTACTGGAAAATATAATCAGTAAAATCAGTAAAAATAAAAAGAATATACTTGCTGTAAGTCCAACTGAATGTAATGTTTTCAGGCATTTAATTGCATGCTGAATTTAAAGGGCACCTGTTTTAAAAAAATCTACTTTTTAAGCTGATTGGACAGACATATGTGTAGGTATAGAGTATAGACGGTCAATTTGGGGTGATAAAAACACACCCAGTCCTTTTTTCTTCTTCAATTTAACAGCATAAAAACGGTGGACCAATTGGAGCGGTTTTGAGATCGACCGCAACTTGACGTACGAGTGCAGTCCCCCCGCCCGCTTAATTGATCGACAGCTGCGCATAAACATGTCTCCGTAGTAACGCGTATAATCATATCAACAAGACAGGACGTGCGCGAAGCAACTGGGAAAAAAAAGGTCTGTTCAGTTCGCGAAGGTCATCAATCATCATCAAATGTGATCAAGAGTGAGTTTCACAAGTTTAACACCTTTAAAACTTTTAACCTTTTTGTAAAGAACTACAGCGAATTACTTCCGCTTTACTTCATCACCACAGCCGTGTGTCAGCAAAAAAGACGCTTCAATCTCGGTTTGTTGACATTAAATCAGGTTTATTTTGTACATTAACATAACAGATATCCAAACAGCAGTGGATATTAACCTGTATCCTTTCACATTTGCTTGCAAAAGCAGTGCAAAGCTCAACGCGCGCACTGTCTGTCTGTCTGTCTGTCTGTGTGTGTGTGTGTGTTTGTGTTTGTGTGTGTGTGTGTGTGTGTGTGTGTGTGTGTGCGTGAACGAACTTTGTAACTACATTGTGTGTGACTCATCATTCCAACTCCTTAACAAACACATTAAACAGTCTTTGGTAAAGTTCTTACTGTTGTATTTCTCAAACGTGGTGAGATCTGCTTCTCTTACATCTGTTCGTGTTGCGTCTGTCTGTTTGACAGCCGAGGGCGGAGATTGAGGCACGCTGACTGACACGTGGGAACGGTGGGTGGGGAGGGCTATCCTTAAAGGCCCAGTACCAAAAACAGCAAAAAGCTGTTTAGAGCTATAATACAAAGACTTTAGACAGCTATAATCAATAATCTGATGGGTATTTTGAGCTGAAACTTTACAGACAAATTCTGCTGAAACAAAAGACTTATATTAAATATTTAAAAAAGGGGTCAATTATGTGCCCTTTAATAAAAAGGTATTATAAAAAAACGTTAAATGTTATTTTATGTAAAGCTTTTTGAACTTCTCTTTTTGAAAACACTCCTCTACTATTACCTAAATTATTTGTGTGTGTGTGTGTGTGTGTGTGTGTGTGTGTGTGTGTGTGTGTGT